>JADRCC010577229.1:0-13882 GCA_019843855.1 Hylomyscus alleni
TGGTTATAGCACTCAGGAGAGTAGGCACTGCACTGCGCCTGTGCAACACAGTATAGTTGGCCCTGATTGTGTGAGAGCTAGCCCTGAGGGTGAGGAAAAGAGCTGGCCCAGAAAGAGCACGTTGCAGAGTGGACTCCATGCCTCAACTGGACATCACAGGGGCGCTAGCTCTGGAGGTGTGGGTAATCATGGGAGCAAGATAGCTAACACTGCCTTCTGTAGGGGGAGGCATTGGGTGGCCAGAGCAGTGATGGAGAGCTTGAACTGTTGGTGTTGATAGGGAAAGCCAGAGGCTGGCCCCTCATTTACCACCCAGGTCCAGATCCAGGGCTTTGTGGTGGCCCACCCTAAAATCTACATCATCTGTGAACTGCTGGGGAGTGAGGGTGCTGGGCCTATCTAGCAGATCCAAAGCTGCAGGATCTCCATGACACAGGGCAGCAAGAAAATAACTGGGAGGAGTCCCTGTGAGGCTCCAGTATTGATGGTGTCACATAAGCCTGAGACCTCGAACAATGCCAACGACTCATTGCAATGAACATTTGCAAATGAAGATGTGTGGACAGAGGGATAGACTGTAGGACCCACTGTGACACACTGCGGCTTCCATGACAAGATGTTTTCTATCCTTTGTTTTGGTGTATGTGTGTGTTTATTTTGGGGGCAAGACTGTAACTGTGGAGGGCAAACATAAGGGGATGGGGAGTTTGAGCAGTATAATACAATTCTTTGTTTGTTTGTTTGTTTGTTTTAATGTCCATTTTAGTTCCGGAATAATAGAGCGAGACCTGGTAGTTTTACTAACAAGCTGCAAACCTAGCCTGGGCAGGCTATGAGCTATTCTAACCCTCTAAACCATTTACCTCCCTGCCACGGGCCCCGTGTTACTCACAGTTTGAATCTCTCCCTGGCTCGCTCTGTTCATGTGTGTTCTCATAGCTGCTCTCTCACCTCCATCTCATGGCAAATCCTTTGGGGACCTGCTCATTATGACTCCTCCTGGACCTTTTGCCTCATGACCATCTTTTGTCCTTTCTCATGGCCCTTCTCCTCTCTCTACTTGGGACACACGTGCACGCACACACACACACACACACACTCTCGCACATACATACATACATACACACACACACACACACACACACACACAGAGAGAGAGAGAGCAGAAGTCCCACCCTTCTCTCTTCTGCCCAGCACATTGGCTGGTCAGCTCTTTATTGACCAATCAGAAGGTGATGGAGACAGGTGATGCTTCATAAAAATAATAATACCAAAGTCCACGTCTGGCTTGTCCTCCCCTCTCTCCCTGGTATAGAAATCAGCTTGTGAACAGTTTAACCTTTACACAGTACACAGAAAGATCATCCCTACATTGAAGGACTGAGTTTTATGATGTGAAAAGAATCAATAAAAGTTTTTGTTTTTGTTTTAAATGAGCAATGCAATTAAAAAAAACTCAGAGCAGAAATGTCTCCCCTTCTGCTAGTTCAGGCTCCGTGCAAATTGTTTTGTACCACATTACCCAGGTTTTTTATAACCCACCTAATGAGCATAATTCCCATATACTGTGGAATATGAAATTCAAAATACATTTTTGTCATTTTGTAATATATCTATATATCTATCTCCATCTCTATGTTTATATATAGAGAGATCATGGTCTTTTATATATGGTCAGAAAATATAAAACCTTCAAAAATAGATGCTGCAGCATCATTAAACATCTAAGTAGGCTATGAAAGTTTACATAGAATCAGTCACTTTAAGCTACAAAGCCAAACCTTACTATATAAAAAGCATAGACATGTACTAGCACAGATACCAATCACAGAATTCAGCATTCCATTTTTAGTTAAAGGATTTCCTTTGCCTCTATTAATTTGCATAAGTTAATGATGTTAAAAAATATTAAGAAATACTAGAGGATATAACTTCATGAGCAAAGTGTAAACACTTGAAAGAAATATTACCCCGTCTCTATAATTCTAGCCAATTTTATGTGATAGCTTATTTTTTCTTATAATTTTTCTACCTTATCAACAGCTGAACTGTCATTGTAGGGTTTAGAAACAGAAAAAGTTACTAATCTGTACACAGTCTTGAAAGAGAATGCAATATATAAAAATAGAGAGTGTTTCTTTAAAAGTAGCAACATCAGGATAATCATGTGCCAAGACTGTCACAAGAAATTAATTTCTCTATTAAGAGCAAGCAAAGACCCTATCCTAAAATAAAGCCTTTCCAGGAGGCATTGTTCACAGAAGAAAACTGGCAGGCAAAGCCTGAGGGGGCACGAATCCAATCCAGGCTGGAAAACTCTGCTCCAGGTTTGACTGGTTACCAGTCTTCCTGTGTCTGTAAGGTGCTGTGAAACTGAAGTGCTTTCTGAATCTAAGTCTGAGGAGGTGGAAGGGGTGGGACAGAGGGGACATCCTGGCTCTCCTCTGAACCACACAGGAGTCAGGAGCCAAACAGGGATAGCTGCAGCAGCACTTCAGAGGGTGCTCTCTAAGGAAGACCATGAAGCTCAAGAAAACCGCCTACCTTCTCATCCTGTACCTCATTTCCTCACTGCTCATCTGCATAAAGAGTAAGCCCTCCCCAGTTTCTGACCCCCTACCTCTCTTCCTGGCTTATTGCATCTCTTGCATATAGTTGCAAGAAAGGGTGTGTTTGTTTCTTGTAGGTGTGAGCAAGTGCTCTATGGTTCAGACAGTACTTTTGGTCCACGTTTTCAGATTTACAGTAAATAGGCTCTCAGACTGTTTTATCTGTTTACTGAAGAGCATGAAATAGAATGAAAGGGCCACAAAGAAACAGATTTTTTTTGTATTTACACACTTGTGAAATAGTTTTGGCACTTTATAGTTGGTCTTTCTTAAAGAGATGTTACTAATAAGTTATCTTGGCTCTTATTCTCATATGCTATGTTTTCACACATAAATAATTCTGTATTGCAACACTTGGTCTTGTAATCAGAGGGGCAGTCTCAAGGATTCCCAAAGGAGACTGGTTAAAAATGTACTTTTCCCCCCATCACTAGAGAAATAGTCATATAGTTGTGAACTTCTGACTTATAAATAAAGACATCATTTTTACAAACTTCCCCAAATATAAATAAGAGTGACCCCCCCAGCCTCCATCCCTGATAATCTTGTTATGTGTGTGGCAGTATGGAGAATCAGGGAGAATGGCCCCAGCTGTGTGTTTATGAAGGCCTCTAGCTATTATACTCATTTTAAAAAAAGACAAGGAGAGCATGTGCCTGTCAGACGGGCCATGTGATTTGAGTCAGTTGCATCTGAATATCAATACAGCAAGGCAAAGAGCAGCTGCCTTTGTGTGAGACCACTGGCATTAACACAGTGGTGGGCAATCTGGGTCATGTTCTGCAACAGTGCTGTGAGGTTCTAACTAGTTCAGTTTACAGCTCAACAAACAGCCAAGATTAGGTGAAGACACAAGCAGGTACTCTTGCTAGGCAGCTGGGACAGTCAGAAAAGCCAGATCAAACTTCAAATAAATACTAAAACGCTCATCATAAAGCACACGGAGGAAAAGAAATTCAGAGATGTACTGGATAAAGAGTTGTAATTTTAAAGTTGCTCGTCCTCTTTCAAAGTTATAATGGGATCCAAGTAGCAGGCAGTGGGTGAGAGGCACTTAACCTTGATCATACACAGCGGGAGGATACAAACAGAAGGGAGACATAAAATGAAAAATGATGTCATTTTCTTTGTTAGCAAAGAACTTTGTCATTTTGTGCAATGTTTATCAAATTGTCTAGAGTGTTCTTTAGGGCTTCTCATACATGTAAATATTTAAAAGAGAACATGCATAGGAACATACACTCTCTTTGTTTCATTTTTCTTTACCAATAGACTCTAAACAAATATTTGTATCTACTTCATTTATTCTTCAGCAAAACTTTTTTTTTTTGAGTTTAAAGTGGTAAATTTGAAGCTTCATTTTATTGAGCTTTTAAGCAAGCAGGTGGCCTTTTATCTGTGTTATGTTTGTTGCCAGAGAGTAATAGTAGTGCCTAGTACTCAGAACATGTAGTTTACACTATTTGGGGACAATAGTTTCAGTCAGTGACTCTGGTCTGCTTGGATCCAAACACACTATGTAGGTCAGGCTAGCCTCCTACTTGTAACCTCTAGCCTCAGCCTCCCCAGTGCTGGGATTACAGGTCTGCACCACCACGCACCCAATAAATTAAATTTAAGATTAATTTCCTTTTTGTGTGATACTAGAGATCAAATCTAAGCATCCCGTGACCGCTAAGCAGGTACTCTTCCACTGAACTACTTCCTTATCCCTTTCAAGTTTTCAATTTTGAACAGGGTTTTACTAAGTTCCAAAATGGCCCTAAACTCACTTTGTAGTGAAGTTGAGCCTTGAACTTTTGATCTTTCTGCTGGAGGTCTGTCTCTAGAGTCTGTATTTCTCTTAACTGGCATGTACTAGTCCCAAGTGGTGACAATATACACTCAGCTCAGAACATGGCAAGCACACAGGAAAACTTAGTAATTAAGTATCTTATTACTTGAAATCTAGTATCATATTAGTTTTTGTTCATACTTTGAAATTTATTCTCTTAAATTTAAGAGGAAGGAGCTGTCACTGGCTCCAGATTAAATCACTTCTGCATAGCTGTACCTTGATTTCTTGTCAGACAGATGCTGCTCATTCTTAGCGCCCTACTCTCTCTCCGTTCTTGCAGTTAAGGATGTGCAACATGAAGAATATTAGAGCAGACTTCCATATGGGACATCTACTTCTTGTTCCTCAGTTGGTAGGTAGGCTGCCATTCCCCTGAGTTCTGCCTTCAAGAATCTCTTCTCTTGATTGTTATTATATCTGTTCCAGAATTTTGCAAAGTTTATTCAGCTGTATAAGATCAGGTGTATTTTAGTGATTCAAGAGGGTCTTCTCATTTGGCTTCTGACGTATTAAGAGAGAATCTTATTGGTGTGAGACTCTCCTGTGGCCCATTATTTTGTAGCTATATTAAATAATGAGAGCCCATTCTAATAAGTGTTGGGACCTTAATATTAACTTGCTATTTGAGGCTTTTAAGAAGCTACCATAGTAAAGCAGTCTTCAATTACATAGCAATTTGTGTCTCCTTTTCATTATTCTGTTATAACTTTGGAAAAAAATGGAATCTTCTCTATGCAACTGTCATGCCTAGATTAATGTGAATTATTTTAATTTATATTCAGAGCATGACCAGTGCATATAGCAGGAATGTAATTTGAGAAAAAACATTATTAGAATTATGTGAACAATATAAAAGAAGCTTAAGAAGCATCTTGTGGAGAGAGAGAGAAAGAGAGAGAGAGAGGCAGGCAATTATTAAGTAACTGAATTTGAATAAAATCTTCATAAAGAGTGTTTCCTGAAGAATCTATGAAGGTAGGACATGGTCTGATTTATCCAACCTTAGCGCTATTATTAAGAAATAATTGAATTTTCTCAAAAGACCAGAGAAGCCAGATGTAATTCACTATGGAATAGCCACTTATGCTTTAAAATTCTACATTTGCAGGGAGATTTAGAACTTTGACACTGACGCTGTAAGATAGATGCTCCTAAAGAAGTGTGAGCCACAGTGCTTACCAATAATTCAAGTGGGCAAGGAGCTTTTGCTTCTTCATACCTAAGAGTAATTTTCTCCTCATTTTGTAAGTTTTACTTCGTCTTAGTCTACTAATTTACATGTTAAATAGTCGAGGTCAAGTAGTTGAGACCAAAAATCTCTCTTGAAATGTATTGAATAAAATACCCTCAATCTCTAAAGTTGTGAAATTTATTTCTTCATTAGGATAGACAACAAACATTAGTTTATAGCAGTACCCAAATAAATATTTCAATTGATCTCAGCCTCAGAAGCAGTGTGTTCCTTGCTACCTGCTCCAGTGTTCTAGGTTCCCGAATGAAAGACACACACACACACACACACACACACACCCAGCCTTTATATTTTAATATACCTTAAACAGCTCAATGGCTAGGCCACTTGAGCCTCTATGTGGCTAGCTAATCCACCTCTCTCTAATATTCTCAAGTTATCACGTACTAAAATCTATATTCTGTCTTTGCTGCCCCGGACCCAGTTGGGCAGCCCTCTTGGGGCCACTCTTCCCCAGCTCCTCCATGGTGACTATGCTCTCTGTCTAGCACCTTCTTAGGTGTTAGAAATTTTCCCTTTCCTTCTGGCATGGTGGATCTCCTTCCTTCCTCCCTATTAATCTATATAAACCTAGTAATTAGCCTTACTTGTTGAGGTTTGGTCTGCTGCTTTGTATTGTAATGCTAAATACCAGCTCTCCAAGATCTGGTTGCCCCCAGGAAGAAGCAGATCCTCCCGTATACCAAGTGATGCTCCTTAATTTATGACGATTGGTTGAACAAAGACGCCTACAGCCTATAGCTGGGCAGACAGACTTAAGCAGAGCTTCAGTTCTCAAGGCTGAGGCAGAGACCATGAGGAGGAAAGAGAACAGAGAGTGAAGAGAGAAGACATCATGGGGCAAGGGACTGTGAGAACTGGCCATGAAGACTGGCCAGTTGGAGTAAGAGTAACCCAGGCAGAACATGGAAAAGTCATATCTTGGGATTATTAATAGGGAGGTAGACAAAATAGCTTAGAGGTTTGATAGCTTCCTAACTCTAGTACTATTAAGTCTTATTATAAATTAAAAAGGTTTGTTTCTTTTATCTGGGTACTAAATGACCAAAGGTGGGATAGAAACCCCCAATTATTTTTTACCACAACACTCACTCTATTTTTTCCAGTTTTTTGTTTGTTTGGTTGGTTTTTGGCTTCCTGTTGGCAGCTTCTTCATAGAACATTGCCAACATGGAGATTTGATGCTGTTTAATTTATTTAGAACATTTTCTGTATGTAGCAGCCTCACTGTTAGAACTCCTTAAATTTCAGAACAGACCCAGGCCATGTATATACATCAACTAGTGTTCTCCTAGGCAAGGAAGAGCAAGAAGAGATAGAATCATATCCACACCGAGAGGCTCCATGTCAACACTAGCCTACCAGCTACCCTTTCAGTGTGTCTAAAGTTCAAACTTGACACTCATTCATATTGATAGGTGGCTCGTGGGTAGCTTTACGCTTTATGGCCTGTAACATATGACTAAACACTGTTACTCTTCCCTCTGTCTAGCATTTTTCTGAGTGGCTTAGTTAGACAAATGATCAGGATTAATTCAAAGCTTCTGATGAAATTATTTATAGCTTGCAAAGAAAATAAAATTTATTCTGTAAAGTACTTAATATATATTTTGGATATGTAAATATTTTATTTATATATATTTTATGTGTGTGACTATATAGAAATTGTGTCTATAATATATATATGTATATTTCCTCATATTATTTTCAAATCCAGAATGGATTAAAAAGGCTAATCATCAAGGATATGCATGTAAAACCTAGGCCAACCAAGAGGATAGCTTGAAAAATGTGCTTTACGATTATGAGGAACTTTATCGCTATCTTATTTCATTTTAAAAGTTATTACCAACACAGTTGCTTTCCATTGATCTGGCTTCCAACTTACAAACAAGTCACAGGTAGATGGCTTGCCTAGAAGAGACTCAGTTGAAGGGAGATATCCACATACACATAGGTTGTTTTACTCTAGGCCAACAACTATCTGATATGGATGATCGCATTCACATTCCAAACCAGGCTATCTTCATTGTGTTTGAGATGAGTTTCATCACCCCCTTGAATATATGATCTTATCAGCATAAACTAAAGGTATATATTTATAATGATTAGTAAACAGTCCACCAACTTTGAACTTTCTTTAAATGCAGCAGAAAAAATAACAAGCTAGGAACAGAACATTGTGAACTTACTCCTGCTGGATGTATTGCCTACTAAATGAATTTCATAATAGACATATTAGGATATTATTGAGAACACTACAAAAACACAGTAAAATGACCAGAGTCTGTCTCTTTCTGCTCAGGAATACTCTCACTCCCAGCCCTCAGCAACTGCGACCCTTTTGCCTTCGCAGGGCACTGCTGTTGTTACTGTTTCTCCTCCTTTGAACTTTCTTCTCTCCCACCATGCCAGCATTGTGGAGCATTCCTTTGGAATTCCATTTTTTCATTACTATTTGAAGAGCATCAGAGCCAAGAGGAACATGATGCCCGCACTGTGTTTTCTGTTTAAAGATAGCAGAATCCTCTCTTCCTGGGAGTCTCTTAGCTTTTTGAACTCATCAGCAAGTCTTTGAGTTCTTCCATCCTGGTTTCTGTACAATAAATCATTTCTTCAACCTTGCTCTCTGTTTCAACTCCTTCCTTCTTTTTTTTCAGTCTTCCTCAGCACAATTATCTGCCTTTTAACCATATTTTCAATATCATCTTTTCATAATCCAGCAAAAGACTGGAATATAATCAGTTGATCACCTCCTATGCCCTATACTTGGCAGAAACAGGTACAATCCCACTGATGTCAATGTAACTTCAGTCTAAGAACTCCATGAGGGGCAGTAGAATTCCAATCAAAGAAACTGGCCAAAAATTGTTGATTCCTAACCCCTCTCCCTCTCTCTCTCTCTCTCTCTCTCTCTCTCTCTCTCTCTCTCTCTCTCTCCCTCTCCCTCTCCCTCTCCCTCTCCCTCTCCCTCTCCCTCTCTCTCTGTGTCTCTCTCCGTCTCTCTCTGTGTCTCTCTCTGTCTCTGTCTCTCTCTTATTTGGACACACTTTAATCTCTACATGAGTCTTTCCCAACTATAGAAAATGCAACCAAAAACTTGCTCATTTTGGTTGGAACAGTGGTGTTCATTCAAAAAGTTTAGTAAAGATACTTCTCAGAGACTCTGTATCCAGAGACAGGAGTGATATCCAGGAGTAACATATCTGTGGCACCACCATTCAACACACCTCCCTGAATGGTGGCTTTGATTGCTGCAATCTTATCGAGATTGACAACTTTGCTTGGGTTTCTACCAAAAAAAAAAAGGTCAGGAAATGGTGGTGCACAATTTTAATGCAAGCAATTGGGAGGCAGAGGCAAGCAGGTCTATAACTTGGAGGCCATGTAGAGTGAGCCCCAGGATAGCCAAGGCTACACAGAGAATCCCTGTTTTGAAAAAAAAAATCTTGTAGAGACCGCTGAACATTGAGCATCTGGGTCATGCCACCAACAAGATCATTCTCCTATGTGGATGTCACTCTGCTGACTTATGCATCTTATACAACTTCCAGTATGGTTCAATAGCCCTCTTGGCTATGTATGTGGCAATGCCTTCAAACTGAGGCAGCTTCATCTTCCTACCTTTGTGTCCATAGCATCCATTGCACAGCATGGCATGTTGAAGTCAGTCTTCGTAAAAGAGAAGAATCCTTATTTACCTTTGTCAGAAGCCTCCCTCAGTCTGAAATGCCATGCCACCTTAGTTCAAATTAACCCATCTCTCTCTCTAGGACTACTTTACCATGTGTCATAACAAGGCCCTGGTCAAAGTCTTCATCTCTGAAAGTGTCCTTGAATGTGGATGTCACTGCAAGCACAACTTTCTGAAATTCTAAGTTAGAAATGTGAAATTATGCATAACAATAACTTTTTCTTTAGATTCATCTAGAGCACAGGCCAAAATAGCAGCTATGGGTTCATTTATTACTTGAAGCAAATTTAGTTCAGATACATGTCCAGCATCCTTAGGAATTTGTGTCTTTAGGTCACCAAAGTAAGCAGTAAACTGTGGTCAAATCAGTTTTGCCGTGTGAGCCACATACTTTCCTGCAGTCTCAACCTCATCCACATAAATGTTCTGATATGAACAGAATTTTCCACAATTCTCAACTAAGGCATCACCATCCAATTCATGGGCAATTTGAAAAAGAATGTCCTGTATTTCAGGGTCTTCACAGCCCAGGTAAAAGAAATTCGGGATAGCACACAATGTATTGTTTGGGTTAGTCACAGCATGCCCTTTTGTAAACAAGTTACTCAGTTTGCCACAAGGCAGCAATAGAAAGGCTGGCTCTGACACCTTCAGTTTTCTTAGGAGCCTTTGCTGTCCATAGTTTCCACAGGAGTTGGTAGTACCCCAAAACAATACCAATGACTCTGCCCATGATTGTGTTGCATGCACCATTCCTTCTTGAGACAAATCTGAAAGCCTCATGGCTGAGACCATTCCAGCCATCCTGGCAATGGGTGTCCCTGAAGGCCTAGGAGTCTGAAATACCCACCAGGAAGAAACAAGCACTCTACATGCTCCCAGCTGTATGGCACAACTGACAGCATCTCTCTTTTTTTCTTAACTATGAATAATTTTCACACAGCCGTTCATGCAGTCAGATTTGGAAGTGTTAATTTAAATGTTATATGATCTTCCTAAACGTTGGTAGATGGAACTATTTAAAACTTTGTTCCTCTTGAACCCAAAACCCTGGTATAAATAAGCATGAGGAGTCAATAACAGACTTATGGCTTTAAGAAGGGAGACATTCACAAGAGCACAATGGGCAACTGAAATCATTCAACTTAAAGGAGGGATTCAGAGGGGAAGTCGTGAGTCAATTTTGTGAATAGGTTCCACCTGTAGGTAGCAACCCACTGCTTAAGCTAAACTATTACAGACTGTATGTCATGTATTCATCACCAGCAGCATGTGCTACGAGTAAACTTTCAAACATCATGATACTTTATATGTTCAATGGAAATTTTCATATGTGGCTTATGGTAAAATTCCAAAGACCACAGCTTTAGGAATAAATGGTTTTCATAATCCAGATATTATAAAAATAAATCTGGAGCCTAATTATCAAAGTCATTTATTATTTGTTCTAATGGGCAACTATCTGTGCTAGAACTGGACTGCAGATTTTCTCAGCTATAATTCATCTCACAGGTGGCTGCCATTCCACAGCCCTTTGTTTTTCTTCCGTTAATAAACGGTCTTTAAAAATCAAGCTTAGTACCTATTATGTAATTTTCCTAGGAAACATTTCATTATTAGTTATGCAAAGTAAGTGAATTTATTTATGAACAATTAAAATTCCCCTTTTAAGTAAATGTGTTTTCGACTGCTATGATAAATATTTGTATATATCTCTCTAAGTTTACCTATTATCGCCAAAACTCTTTGAACCTCTAGACATTGACATTTCATAGATCACGTGGTTTTAGGTAAATTTTGTACACCATCCCTGTTGCTTGCTCCAGTCTCTCTTGGAGCTCACTTTAGAATGTTGGAGCTCCTATTGTATCTCTTTTGTTTTTGTTTTTTGTTTGTTTGCTTGTTTTGTTTTTGGTTGGTTGGTTGGTTTTGGTTTTTTGAGACAGGGTTTGTCTGTGTAGCCCTGGCTGTCCTGGAATTCACTCTGTAGACCAGGCTGGCCTCAAACTCAGAAACCTGCCTGCCTCTGTCTCCCAAGTGCTGGAATCAAAAGCGTGAGCCACCACTGCCTGGCTTTCTCTCTTTTGTTAACTTGAATTCCTTATACATTCTCAATTCTTTCAGTGATTCAGTATGTTCCTTAATTTAGTAGATGAGATTTGAAGTTTAGTGGCTACATTTTTCCTTTATAGCTGATGTTCGTTTTTGAGATCATACCTATATCTGGGGAGACAGTGTTTGCTGTGCGGGTGGATCTCATTAAGTTCTCTAGTACCCATGTGAAAGAGGACATGGTTGCAACCCGAGAAAGGCTATATAGAGAAACCCTGCCTTGGAAAACAAAATTCTCTCGCTCGTGTGGTTATAGTTACCCCAGAATAGGTTTTGAGTCTATCAGGAAAGGCGTTATTTGCCTGATTTCTTTCTGTCTGCCCCTGTCATTTCCATATAGGAGGGCTATGGATTTTTGTGTATTAATTTTGTATGTTTCAGCTACTTTGCTGATCATATTTATCAGCTGTAGGATTTTTCTGTTAGAGCTTTTAGGATCACTTATTATATACTATCATATTCATCTGCAAATAAAGATGATTTATTTCCATCCTATCTGTATCCTTTTGATCTCCTTCAGTTGTCTTATTGCTCTATAATAGCACTTAAAGTACTATATTAAATAGATATAGAGAAAGTGGGCGGCCTTGTTTTGTTCCTGATTTTAGTGAAAATGCTTTGATTTTCTCTCCATTTAGGTTCATGTTGGTTGTGGGTTTGGTGTAAATCACATTTATTATTTTGATGGATGTTCTTTTTATCCCTCTTCTCTTTAGGACCTTTATCATGAAAGGGTGTTCGAGTTTCATCAAAGACTTTTCTACATTTAATGAAATGGCAACATGGTTTTGTCTGTTTTTATGGTGGGTTATATTTATAGATTTACATATGTTGAGCCATCTTGCATCTCTGGAATGTAGCCTACTTGATCATGGTGGGTATGCTTTTTGATGTATCTTTGGTTTCACCTTGCAAATATTTTATTGGGTATTTTGCATCCATGTACATAAGGCATATTGGTCTGCAGTTCTCTTCCTTTGTTTGTTCTTTATATGGTTGTGTATCAGGTAAAACTATGGGCTCATAAACCAAAATGTTCTTCTGTTTCTATTTTTGTGGAATAATTTAAACATCATCAGTTTTATTTCTTCTTTAAAAGTCTGGTAGAATTCTGTACTAAAGCCATCTGGCACTGGGACTTTTGGTTGAGATGCTTTTAATTAATGCTTTCTATTAGACTTTGATAGGTGGTACCTATTGAGGAAATTACTCATTTCTCTTAGATTTTTCCCAACTTAGTGGAGTAGAAGGCTTTAAAGTATGTCCTCAATAATTTCCTAGGTGTTCGTTCTAATGTCCCCCTTTTTGTCTCTAATTCTGTTGATCTGGATCTTTTCCCTTCATCTTTTAGTTAATTTTGCTAAGTGTTTGTCAATCTATTAATTTTCCTCAAAGAACCATTTTTGTGTGTTTCATTAAACTTTTGTATTGTATTTTTTTGTTGCTGTTGCTCTTGTTTTAGTTTTATTGATTTCAGCCCTGAGTTTGATCATCTCTCGGCATTTACTCCTTTTGGGTGTGATTTCTTCTTTTGGTTCTAGAGCTTCCAGGTGTACCATTAAGTTACTATTGTAAGATAGTTCCAGTTGTTTTACATAGCCACTCAGTGCTAAGAGGTTGCCTCTTAGAGCTACCTTCATGTGTCCAAAGTTTCAGGTACATTGTGCTTTTATATTATTTTCTTTTCATAGAAGGTTTTTATTTCTTAGTGTTTTTTTTCTCCCCCTAATGTGAAAGCCATGACAATGAATTTGTTTTTCTTTTAATGTGAAGTTTTCTTCTTTTACTAAAGATGAATTTTTCCTTCATACAATATATTTTCATTACAGTTCCCCCTTCCCCCTACTTCTCCCAATTCTACCCTCCTCCCTCTCAGTCAGTTCCATTCCCTTTTGTCTTCCATTAGAACAGCCTTCTAAGAGATAATAACAAAACATAATAAGATAAATATAATAAGACAAAGCAAAGACCATCATATTGAAATATCGGACAGGACAAACAACCAGCAGAAGGAAAGGAGCCCAAAAGTAGGCACACGAATCAGAGACCCACTTGCTCACATACTCGGGAGTCCCATAAAAGTAAGAAACTGAAAGCTATAATATATAAACAGAAGATCAGCTATAATATACAAACAGTACAGACTAGTGCATGCGCTGTGCTTGCTGCTTCAGGCTCTATGAGTTCATATGAACTTTTGCTCAGTTTATTTAGAGAGCTTTTTTTTCTCCTGGTATCCTCCATCCCCTGTGGCTCCCATGTTCCTTCTGCCTCGTCTTCTTCAGGGCTCCCTGATCTCTGAGGGGAGGAATTTGATGGAGACAACCCATTTAGAGCCGTGTGTGCCGAGGTCTCTCCCTCTCTCTCTGTGTAGAGCC
>JADRCC010577231.1:0-19937 GCA_019843855.1 Hylomyscus alleni
GTCTCCAAACAGGTGGCCAATGTGCAATTTTCAATGCATGGTCTCTCCAGGCCCTCTGGGTGGTGCCTAGCCATAGTGAGGGGGGATCTGTTTTCCACTTTGACTCATGCTAATCTCGGGAAGCACCGACACAGACAAACTGCAAATATGGTGGTCTTCCTTAGCTTCTTAGTTAGTTGGTTGGTTAGTTAGTTAGTTTGGTTGACCTAACAATAACTTTCCCAGCAGGCTAAGAAGGAAAACTCCAACAAGAAGAAATTGGACCTGGGATCTGTAAGGTCTTCAGAAAAATTGCCAGCAAACAAGTACCACAGAGGGAATAGCAAGTCCCAAGGGAAGGCTGAGCTGGAATAAATTCAGTATCCTGATGACAGAAGACCACAGGGCTGGCTATGGAGCAAACCCACGGATAGCTTAAGATGAACACACAGTGCAGGCCCAGAGTTGGGTCACACATGGTTCTGTTGGACTTGGTTAAGGGGTTTGGCTTTATTCAAGAACAATAGGAAATTCTTAGAAGATTGGATTAGAGAGGTGATGTGTTTGGGAAGCCCATTGGAGAATGGATTACTGTGGGAAAAGTGGGATCCAGAGGTCCAATCAGCAGTCACTGTAGCTGTCCAAGTAGCAGAAAGTGGCTTGGGGTAGATCTGAAGAACAATGAAGGGCTTCGTTCCCTACTGAAGTATTGGGGTATTGCTATGGGTTTGTTTTAATTCACTGTTTGAAAGGCTCTGTCTGGATCTGTCCCTGTGGTGTTTATATTGATGTATTTTATAGAAGCTTGTTTGTGTCATACAGTCATGTTTATGTCATGTCAGCCAGGACAAATGAACACTCACCAACTTGGGTATGAGACCAAAGGAGGGCCATCCACTCATTTCTAATAACCCTTTCAGTTGACTTAGGAAGAGATTTTTCATTCATAAATCTCCAGCGTATTTGCCACTAGTGTGGTTTTTTTTTTCCTGATTTAGTTATGAAGCCTTGCTAATGCTCTTTGTCATTTGCTCAATACTTTCCATGTGAGCATGAGGAGAATTCATATGATTTTGAGCAGTTAAGTGCCTTTAAATGATTTAAAATGCTGGGAAGACATTTAACTCTCTGGCAGGGAGATTTGCAGAGCATGTTATTTCCAGCTGTGGGTTAGAGCCATATTTGGAAGAAGACCTTCTTAGCATCAAGAATATCATAGAATATATCCAGGTGTTTTTAAGAACTACAGAAAGAAAAAAAAAAACCCACCAGCTACGAAGAACCTTCCATTGTTCCTCCAAGATGCGGCACTTCTTCCTCGCTGAAAACGAATCCCGTGGATGGAGCCTCTGAAAGGGCTCCTGGAGCCTGTCCAATAGTCTAGGAGGAAAGGGAGCTTTGGAGAACATTAGGAGCAGGAAACTGGAGCAGGAGAGTAAGGGCGCTGCAAAGGTGTTAAAGATGAACGGGGCTTAACTTTGTAAAAGAGGAGGTCTCTGGGAGGTGGGAGAAAATTCTTCCCTAGAAGTGGGTGAGTTATAAAAAATGGGGACTGGGAGGGGAACTCAAGAGGCAATAAAACATCGTGTTTATGATGTTAGGTTAAGAGGGGGGAAAAGGATACTGCCTTAGCGACTCAAGTCAGATCTTCACCCCTGGGCCAGGGCAATGGTCGACTCCCTGGCTGTGGCATCTGAACAGCTGTCACCGTCTCTGCCTGGGTTTTGAATCTGATGTCTAGGACAGTTAGAGAGCATTGTCCTTTGAGTTATTTTCAAAGAGGACACATGGGTGATTAGATGAGGGGCCATTTCAGACTGGGCTGTCATCCAATAACTACCAATGCAATCCAGCATAATTGACCCCAAAGCAGTTGACTCTGTGACACCGGATCGAGCTTTGACAGCTTAGCAGTGAGATCAGGAAAGGAAATTAATAAGTGATTTGAGCAAATTCAGGCACCTGGTAGTTAAATGGACTTAGACACTTTCATCCTTTGTTATTGGATTGAATCTGGTCCAGTTGGGAATTACCGAAAAACTGATGGCAATAAACCAGTGCCTGTGATATGCCACTTCACAGCACAGAGCCTCTTCCTGGATCACCAGGGGGAAGTGACGGCACTACGGCTCAGGCACACACTCGAGCTCTGAACTCACACAGGCTTGCCTTGTTTCTGTCTAACAGGTGGGTATAAAATGTGATAAATAGTGAAAGGTTTTGGAACCAAAAGTAGGGTTTAAAAATGCCAGAAAGACCTGGGTTGGACACAGCTCAAGAAACACACCTTTAATTAGAGCAAAATCCAGACTCTTGCTGGCTTCTTCTATATTAGGAGCTAACACAGAACTCCACATTTTCAGGGGTGCTATAAGAACTTGAATTCTTTGCCTAATTCTGCCTTCAAATATTTGTTTGTTTGTTTGTTTTTACATTTTTATTTACTTTAGTGTGTATTTATGCATGTGTGTGAGTGTATGTATGTGTGCATGCATGTGTGCAGAGGTATGTGTGTGTGCATGCATGTGTGTGTGTGTGTGTGTGTGTGTGTGTGTGTGTGTGTGCATACACACACCAAAGTGCCCATGTGGAGATCACGGAACAATTTTTAGGACTTAGTTCTCTCCTTCCATGGTGTGGGTAATCAGGCTTGGGCACAAGCTTCTTTCCTAAGTTTTAGTTTTTAGATCATGTACTTCTTTTCCTGTTCTGCCCCAGTAGAGATCTTCAGATGTGAGGTCATAGGTCACTCAGAGACCCTTCACTTCTCCCAGGACAGCAAAGCCTGGGAAAGCTGTTGTTCATTTGCTCATGCAGAAGCAACACAAGTCACAGATTTCAAGCAATATGGAAGGCTTTGAAATGACAGATAAAGGTTGTTTTTGTTTCTGCTTTTGTTTTAATTGAAGCAGACATTGACAAATTTCCTCTCTTGGGGTTTCCCCTGACTCTTCTCACAATACAAGTGCATCACGCTCCTGTCCAACTCCTACACTGACTCTAAGTTGCAGGGTCTCTGAGTACAGGCGTCTGGGCTGCCTTTTGGCATTCCTCAGACACAACGCTGTTTATCATCCAAAGGGCACCATCCACCAAGGCTGTGGAATTTCTCTGATTCCGCAAGCTCAGGCTAGCCCAAGCTCTTTCTTTCCACTCTTACTGGGACCTAGGAGCTTCCCTGGACTTCCTCCTAGACATCTTCTAGCTCTTTATTCCCAGTGCCAGTGAAGCTCCAACCAACAGAACTGCCCTCTTCTCTGCCCTCATGGAGCCTCTGTCCACTCCGACATCACCCAACCCCTTGAAAGTCATGCAGCCCCCTTGATTGCCAATGGGGGACTCTGTAGAGGTGGGGGAGTCTCTGAAGTGTCTGGATCTTTAGGAGCAATGAAAGCCTCTCCCATCAGAGAGCTCTCTATCTTGAGGACTGGGCTAATCGTCAGCAGGGTGAACTGTTACAACGCAAGCCTGCCTCTTACCATTGCTCTTTCACACGCCCTTATGCCTGTTCAGTCACATGACTGACCCTGGAGGGTGAAGCCTCTCCAGATGCTAAAGCCATGCCCTTGAACTTCCCAGCCTCCGGAACTACATAACCTTCCATCTTTTTCCCTCATAAATTAACCAACCTCAGATATTTTGTCACAGCAACAGAACACAGACAAAGATACTGGCTTACTTTTTAAAAAGAAAAAATGTTTTTTAAATGTATTTTGCCTGCGTGTATGTCTGCAAGCCATGTTCATGCAGTAACCTCAGAAGAGAGTGTCAGATCCTCTATAACTGGAATTGTATGCAGTCATTAGCTTCTGTGTAGTTGCTGAGAACTGAACCCAGGATCTCTGCAAGAGCAACAAATGCTCTTAACCAGGGAGCCATCTCTCCAGCCCTCATAATGTATGTTAAATTTTGGCACTTTCCTTTCTCAAAGAATGCCTCCTTGCCAGAAGTCTCATCCTTTCCTTGGGTTTTCTGTCCTCTGCTGACCCCTTGCTATCATCTCAGAGTGTTCCACTGGCTGGTGGAGACTAATGATGAACTTGGAGACTGATGAGAAGTCCTTTTAGTTCCTGGACCCTATGAAGAGTGAAGGCAGGGGCAGATGGGAAAGGTGTCCTTTTAAAAGTCCTGATGATCCAGCTTCACAGCCACTGGGCCTCCTGGGATAGACGTGATCTTCTGTATGAGAATAGTGGGCTTCCAGACTGAGAGACACCTGCTCTTCATGCATGCCTATCGAGATGAAACAGTGGAAGATTACCACATTCCAAGAGCCTTTCTTGGGTTTCCCCTATTTATCCTGACAAAACTTCCAGATCACAGTTCAGTCCCCAAATAACCAGAGAAGTCCTCCGTGTTTGTTGGGAAGAAGAGTGGATTTATTTGTCTGGCTTGTACATTTTTCCTGCCCTTAAGAAGACCCAGAGGAAGTTCACACAGTGTGACCACAGTTTCTCCCAGCTGACAGATATATAAAGTATGAACTGCTCAAGGGATTTTGAACAGCACCCAGGAGGAAACCCAATCTTTACATTGCCTTTATCATTAAGATAGACTCCTTTTCCTGTTCTCCCCTCCCCCCTCCTGGAGGGGGTAAGGTTTCTCTGTGTAGCCCTGGCTGCCCTGGAACTCACTCTGTAGACCAGGCTGGCCTCGAACTCACAGAGATCCGCCTGCTTCTGCCTCCCGGATACTAGGATTAAAGGCATGCACCACCTTGCCCAGCTAAACATCTTATCTTAAAACCAGAGTTCTCTGAAATCAGATGATGAGGGGGGCTACCTTGGAATTTTTAATTTGAAAATAATCCCAGGAGTGATTTACCTCTGAAGAAGTAAGAGGAGGAAATCAGTTCAGTGTGTGTTAAAAAAACCTATTCATCATTGCACCCATCATGGTGTAATCCTACTCAGAGACCGCATGATGTGCACCCCTAAGCTGTTGTGCCCAAGAGGAAAGAATAAGCCTGTATTCACTTTTCAGGATTAGTTAGTTGAAGGATGCTAGCAGCCAGGAGCTGTGACTCCTTGGCCCCCACTGCAGTCCTAAGAGTCCAGCGCCAACCACAGTCTGAGTTAGTTACCATGGTGAGAGAAAGCCCTTAGGCAACCATAAGAAGAGAAGGAAGCCATCACTATGCACATCAAGAAGCAGTGGTTACCATACCAGAGACTGTCTAGGGTGTGGGGGGCAGGGGTGGTTCACTCAGGCACCCATGTCTTCCCCCACCCACAGGCTACACAAGTGCTACAGTCGCAGAGCGCTGGCTTAGAGAAACACAAGCCATCAGTGTAGGCAGGAAGCCAAGCATTCAAATGTGCCTGCACCATTTGTCTGGGCCTCTTTACTTGGAAAGTTCTAGAAAAGTGCACTCCAAGTAGATGATGCTTAATGTTACAAAAGTCTACAGATGTGAGAACCTGAAAAAGAAAGGCTTATCACTGAAGGCCGAAGCTTTGTTGGGTTGCTTGTTACGCCACATTGTCTCAGACTGATGTAGTACTCGAGGATACATTAAATAGAACAATATGAATAATAAATTTTTGACGAGTATTCTTACAAGGCTGGCAAGATGGCTTAGCAATGGAAGGATGCTTGCAGGAACTCCACTGTCCGAGTTCCGTCTTCCTGACTCATATGGAGCAAAAAAAGCAGACTCTGACTTCCATCTACGTACCTTGGGGTGTGTGTGTGTGTGTGTGTGTGTGTGTGTGTGTGTGTGTGTGTGTTGGCAGGGCCACATATCCATATGAAACTATGTATGTGTGGAAACCCTAGGGGCACCCTGAGTGTCTAACTTTGTATCTCTCTGCCTTATTGCCTTGAGACAGGATCTCTTAAGAACCCGGAGCTATACTAGCAGTCTGGAAACCCTAGCAGTGACACGCTGTGCTGGGGTTTACAGGTCCGTGTGGCCACACCTATTTTTATGTGGGTGCTAATGTTCTGAAATAAGGTCCTCATGCTTACATTCTTACCCACTGAGGCATCTCCCCAGCCTCTATTTTGATGGCTTCTAGAATGTTGTTTATAGCTTATCTCATTGTTTGCAACTCAGAAAATTTTTGAGCTCATGTGGATACATACATCTTTCATTGTTTTACTATATATTTTCTACCTGTTTCTCTGAGGGTCAAAATAGTTACCCAGTTGGGGGCCAGAGAGATGGCTCAGTGGTTAAGAGCACTTGCTGCTCTTACAGAGGATGTGTGCCCACACATGGCAGCACACAACCGTCTGCACTTATAGTTCCAAGTGATCTGCTGTCCTCTTCTGGCCTCCATAAAGGTCATATGGTGTAGAGACATTTGTTCAAGATAAATATACACATCAAATAAAAATAAATAATAAATCTTATTAATAAATATTTACTCCTATTTTTCTAAGACTTTTATAATAATTAAACTTTTAACTTAAAAGAAGTACACTAAAGTAGAATTATTCACAGCCCAGCCATGGTCCAAGATTCATGAATAAAATGAACCACTGAGGGCCTTGCTTGTTAGTGTAAGTGTGCTTTTACTTCTTACCTGGTGAACCTTGTTCACATGTATCTCTTAGTAACCGTTATGCATTTAGAGTACCCATATCTCGTCATACCTTTGCTCAGGCCTCTTCCTAGTTCACCTCCCTTCCCTTTTTCCTACTCTGTGTACCCTGAGCTCAAGGTCTTCAGGGCAGGGTGACTTTTCCCTAGTGACTGGGTGCACAGTATCTTGTGGCTGACCTGAGCCACTTCTCCACCGACTCTTGGCTATGTACTATTCACCCTTCAGAGCTAAGCTCAACATTGACTCCACAAGGGAAGGCAAACATTTTATCTCCTAAAGATCGGTGGGACCCTACTCAGTGCTAGCCACAGCTGCATCTTCTCCCCACTCTCTACATGAGGCTGATGAAGTGCCGAAACTGCACATGGACTACATCACCATTACATCAGATCACAAAAGCTGGATGCCTCCACTATATTAACACAGGCTGGTCTTCATTAATCAGAGAACTCAACATCCAAAAACTCCAAAATCTAAGCCTTTTTCATGCTGGCATGGCATTATAAGTGAGAATTACACTCCTAAGTTCATGGAATAAGTCTAAGCAAAAACTCAAGTCCCATGAGTAGGTGCAATAAGTAGGAAATATTGGTGTTTGCAACTAGATCTATGAGTTGAGGGAGAGAATTCAGATTCTCTGGAATTGTGTGGTAAGGGCAAAAATCACTTTGTACTCTCTTTGCCTTCTGAGAGTCATGATGGCTTTAGAGAGAGAAGAGACTCTGATGAAGAAAACCTGTTTCCACAGTTTGGTGATGGTGTCTGCCTGGGATCTGCTGTTTTTGCAGGCACTGGATGAGGAAACTGAGCATCTCCTTCTGCCTCCTACTTTGACATGGAATGAACACATGCTTTCCCATTGATCTACCTTTGTGACCCAAGTCAGCTTGAAGCACATGCTCACTTCATTAACACATTATGCAGAGTCCACTGTGCTGCAATGTTCAAATGGACAATAGTTTATTTCCAAGTATGCCCTAAGCAGAACAAATGCTATTCTGATATAGCTCTTGCCTCTTCAATCTGTAGTATAAATCAAGAAAGCCTCAGAGATGCATTAAAGCTGTTTATAAAGTTCCTTTCAGGCTGTGGGCATAGGTGGGCAGGAGACAAAAATAGGGAATTTTAGACTCAGTTCTCAAAATAGCTCATTATTCCAAGGCAAACTTCCTAACTCTGAAAATACCTGAAACCCAAGAAATATCTCTTTTGCAGCATTTGAAGTACAGGGTACTTACTTAACTTCCTTGACTAGTAAACCTTTTGAGGGTGAGAAACTTGTCTATTTCATTAGTGTGTTCCAGTGGCTCACATAGACATGGAAGTGAATGTAGGCAAAGAGCAAACATGTGGGACTTAGATGGGAAACTTGAGACCATCCTTCCCTGGAAAGTGAATAGAGCAAGACAACATTACATGACTTTAGTTCAAAGGCCTGATCTTCAGGAGGCTTTGAGAGATCACCAGCCTCAGGCAAAGGGGGCTTATTTCAATTTGTGATAATACCAGTTCGTAACTCCATGACTTGGGTAAACTGGCTTTCTTATCTCTAGTTTCTTCACCTGTTGATAGTGATGCGGCCTCTGCTCACCACATCTCAGTAAGACATTAATAGGACACTTCACATGCTCTGTGTGTGGCAGTTATTCCTTAATGATGCCTGGTGGCATTGTCACCCTCACTGCTAAAATAGAGCATCTCGGAACATTGTGCCCTCATTAGGAGATGGGCAAGGGTTATTTCATATGAGACAGCACTATGAGGCTGCCTTGTATAATCTGAACCCTGGAGAGTTATCCACCAACTATATTCACACGGCTTGAGTATAGCAGCCTGTGATTGTCCCAGGAGAGCCTTGCCTGCTGGCTGCATGGCTGATCCAGATTCACATCATCAGTACAAGAGACTTCAAGTGTCCAGCTGTGGAAGAGAACCAGAAGCCAACAAGTGTTGGATCCAAGAAGCATGTGTTGGCAGGACAGGGCAAACACAACATCATCTGGACACATGCTTGCCTTTAGGGAGAAAGGATGCCTGGGTTCTCAAATCCCATCCAAGTTCACTGCCTTTGGCCCAAGGTCAGTTCTGACTCAAGGTCATTGAGTCTTGGATTCTAGCAGCACTGACATAACCACCACGTGCAATCTGTACTTTTTATTAACGGTGTGACTCACTTGATGAAGGTTCTGCTGACTCCATCAATCTTCCTTTTGGATGAGGCCCATATAGGCACCACAGGCTGCTGCCAGCCTGGATCTGCTCAACATTTGGAGTTCAGTCATCCCTACAAACATTTGCCCTGCAGAATTGGAGGCATACTGAAACCTCATTGGCACAAAGGCCTACACAGGGTTTAAAGGGCTGTTTTATTGCACTTCTCTGGACCTTGCTATTGTTTTTTAAGTTTCAGGCAGCCAAACAGCCACAGACAGAAGACTCTTAAAACCTAACTATAAAACATTCTCCAAATGGGCAAAGCCAGTCATCAAAACTGCAACACGCAAGATCTGAGCAAGCACAGATTCAATGAGGCATGGGGATTTTCATGCAAAGTTTCCCTAATTCCATGTCCCTGGCCTATTCAGACTTGATAGCAGTCTGTGACAAGAGTCTTCTCTTCCTCAGAATGGCCCCATGTGAAAATAGCAGCACAGTTACCAAAGGCATTTAGCTCCATGTACATCCAGTCCCACACTGACTGTATTTCCTAGGGAGATCACTTCCTTGCTTGTTCTGGGAACAGAAGCCTTTGCCTGATCCGTGAGGTCCAGTCTGGTTGTTGTCACTGTTTGCACAGCATCCCTGAGAGCGATTTCAGCCCAGTGTAGTTCTGATTATGGGTACCTTCTAGAAAATACCATACTTCGTGCTACATGTAAACAAACTTGGGGCCCCTTCCATTTCTGTGTGCAAAATGGTTTTGACAGGACCCATTATCAACCTCTTCTTTTCAAGACTTCAGTTGCTAACACTCAAACAAATATATTTCCGTGGCAAAGTCTGGAAATATCTTAAGTTGTAAATCATGCACTGTTCTGAGTTACACAGTTTTATCGCAGTCATTCTGTCTCGTGAGTGTTTTAGTACTGTTGCTTCTCTGTGCTTAAAATATGTGATAGAACAGACTTCAGAAATGAGAGCTTTCTTTTGGTTCATGGTTTCAGAGAACTCGCTCTGCAGTCATTCGACCTCAAACACTTAAGCAGAGCATTTGTGGTAGCAGGAGAATGTACCAGAGGAGTCTGTCCTCATCATGGTGGACAGAAAATAGAGAAAGCAAGCCAAGAAGTGCTGGAGATAACATTTTCCCAAGAACCCATCCCAGAAACTTACTTCCTCCAGCTAAGCCTGGGCCCCTTTCCCCTAAAGTGACCAGAAACTTCCCAAACAACATCATCACCAGAAGATCAAATATTCAAAAACATGGGATAATTTCCTATTCAAACTATTTCCTAGGAATGTGAATTGTCTCTTTTTCCAGTATAACTGGGTGTATGGTTCAAAATATTTCAAGAGATAGGACACTGAGAGGCACAAAGGGAACAAATGCTTTACTATGACAAGTCTATTTGGCACCAAGGTGGGTGGAATTGCAGGTGTCTACACAGTTCAACATCTGGGTTCCCATAAACAGACCACTCCTTCATGGTGTGGTGGAGATAGTTCCTGGAAAGAAGTCGTATAGAATTTATGACTGGCCTTGCCAGAACAGCTGGATATAAAGTCCCAAGCCAGAAATAGCCATAAAACCAGGAGGAAAGTTTTTTTTCCCAAAGCCTGTTTTTTTTTTACTTCAACAGACAGTAGTTCTCATGTCGCATCCACCCATAGATAAGAAAAAGATGTGCTAAAGAAAGACATGATCTGAGCCAGGCTGAGCAGGATCTGAAGCATCTTGTTATTCTATTTCAGAACCAGAATCCAATCCATTGCTGTAACAAAATTTCCAGGAAAGTCAACTTAAGTTTGTTGGCTCACTGTGTTGGAGGTTTCCACCCTTGATCAGAAGTTGCTTTGATGTGTGTTGTGACACATCATGACTGGAGCACAGAGTGAATGCATCTACTCTGCTGGTAGCTCACAAGCAAAAGGCAGAAAGGAAGAGGGAGTATGCAGAAGTCCCATAATCATCTCTGTGGTGGATGGTCTTATGTCAACTTGACACAAGCTAGAGCTATCTGAAAGGGGGAGAGCTCAGTTGAGAAAATACTCCCATAAGATCTGTCTGTAGAGCACTCTTTAAAATAGTGATTGATAGAGGAGGGCCCAGTCAATTGTGGGTGGGGCCATCCCTAGAATGGTGAGCCAGAATTCTATAAGAGAGCAGCCTAAACAAGCCATGGAGAGCAGGCCTGTAGGCAGCATTCCTTCATGGCCTCTGCATCAGCACCTGCCTCCAGGATCCTGTCCTGTTTTAAGCTCCTGACTTGACTTCATTCCATGATGAACAGTGGTGTGGAAATATAAGCTGAATACCTCTTCCCCTCCCCAACTTGCTTTTTAGTCATGGTGCTTTATCACGGTAATAGAAAGTCTAACTAAGACAACCTTCAAAGACAACTCCAGGGGTCTCCCCTAGGTCCCACCTCTTATAGGTTCTACCACCTGCCAGAGCACCTCACTAGGGACTCAGCCCCATGGATCTCTTGGGGATGCTGAAGATTATAGTCTGAGAGGAGAAAACCTAGGAAGAAAGGACCATTTTAGAAAAATAAGCACACTAAGCATGAGAGAAGGGCAGCATTATTTCAGTGAAGCAGAAGAGGAAACAGAATGGATGGTAGAGAACAGGCAAGATGACGGTGTGGCGGCTGGCTGCTCTGCATCTTTCAGAGGTCATAAAGCAAGTGGTCAAATCATCCCCACTGCTTGGCCCCCATAGTTCCTTATCCTTTCACTGCTATAGAGCCCCTTGAAACACAGTCAGTCAACTAGGTAGACCTGGGGACTCAAGACGAATCCTGTATACCGGTAGAAGGGGTTTGACTCTAGCTCTAGGCTTGGCTTTCCAACTGAAACACTCCCCAAAGGCCTAGTGCTGACAACTAGGTCACCAGTCCATAGTGTACTGCAAGGTGCTGGAACCTTTGGGAGATTGAAGGACAGTAGAAGGCAGTTAGACTGAAGCCTTGAAAGAGTATGAGGAGCTTAGTCTGTACTCTTTTTCTGTCTTTGGGTCCCAGCTACCACAAAATGAGTAGGTGTCCCTAGTTCCCCGCCATAGTGTGGTACCCAGACAGCAAGAGCCACTGATGGTGGACTGGGACCTCTGACCAAAAGAGATAAGTTGACCCTTTCTTCCTTTCAAGTTATTTCAAGCATATATGCCAATAACCAAGTGAGTCTTCTCCATGCTGTGACAGAAGGTCTGTCGCACTGCTTCAGAGATTTTGGTTCTGTTTGCACAGAGTCTGGGCCAATGTAAGCCCCAACACTGTAGGGTGTGATGGAGGAGCCTCTTCACCTTGTAGAAGGCATGACACAGAGAGAACAGGACACAGACCAGATCCCGATATCCTGTTACAAACTGGGTTATATTCAGTACAGATCAAGCATTCATATAGGATAGAACCCATGCGAGACAATTTGTATCCAAACCACACAGTGCCAGAAAGTTAGAACTTTCTAGGAGGGAAGATGTATGTATGTATATATGTATGTATGTATGTATGTATGTATGTATTATGTGTACATATATATGTATATATATTATATGTGTGTATATATATTTTATGTATGTATATAAGTATGTATGTATGTCTTCATGTTTGTGTGTGTATATATATGGATATATGTAGGTAGATGTGTATATGTATGTGTATATATGTATGTATGTGCATGTGTGTATGTTTATTATATTTTAAATAGTTATATTCTTGGGGTGTTAGAATTAATAGAATTGTGAACAATTGCTTGCAATTTATTTTCCTTGTATTTTAATTTTCACATTGTATTATTTCATGATAAGAGTATCAATTTAGAGTATGAAATTAAGGGTTTAATTTTTCTCTTTAAGATTCTATCTAGCTCTTAAAATATAAAGTCTTCCATATGCCCTGAATGAATTAACTATGTTAATTATCCGAGTCTGACCCTTCTGTTCCATTTCTTATCTGGTGCTGACAGCCAGAAGGGCTGGGAATTAGCTTGTCTCAGTCTTCTCTGAGCGCCTCTGTCCACCTCTGTCATATCTCACAGTCTCCTTTCTAGGTGTGAAGTTGTCCCTGCCTAGAGCCTCCTGGGTGAGGCACTGCCCTTTCTGCTTTCATGGTGCACCACTGGTTACCCGTTCTATGGCCACTTTCCACTGCTAGGCTTAACAAAGCCACCAAGTTGGGAATTCAGAAATCAAGAGACTTTCCAGGCTGGGGAAGAAAGCTCAGTTAGTAAAGTAATTACCTTGTAAACACCATCATCTGAATTCTACCCCCAGGATCCACATTTTAAGAAGGTGAGAGTAGTGCCATGCATTTGTAGTCATAGTGCTGGGAGGAGGCACAGAGACAGGCAGATCCCTAGAGCTTACTGGCTAGCCAGCCTGGCATAATGAATGAGCATCAAGTTGCAGTGAGAGATTCTCTTCTGTCTCAAAAAGCAAACTAGACAGTACTTGAGCAACGGCACTCTACATTCACCATGCATGCCCACACAGGCTCACGAACACACACTTACCTAAACCTCTTCAGTGATTATAAAGAACTTCTTGAGTTTCACTAAAAGAAGAGAGTGAAGGTCAAAGACGTAGTGCCTGCCCACTGTCACAGAGTGAAGGGTACAGTTGGCTCTGTTCTAGAACGTGTTCTCCTCAGACAGTCCTCATCACTCAAACATCAACCGAAATGCTTTCAAAATGGCTGTTTTATAATAGATGCTAAGCATTCTCTCCTGCCCTCTCATGGTTCTAGCAGGATAGCTGTTCACGGAGTGGGAGTGGGTATGGTGCTAGGATTTGGGGTGCAAACTTTGGCTTGCAGTTGAATTTGCTGCTGCCACCCAGGCACAACGCAACTGGGGTGCAAACTTTGGTTTGCAGTTGAATTTGTTGCTGCCACTTAGCCACAAAGCAACTGGGTTTTGGCTTACCCCCTTCTTTCGAATCAAGTTTGCAAAGTCCAGTAATAAAAAGTATCTCAGAAGCACCCTTTGATTTAGGGCTGCTCTGGGAGAGCCTGGAGTCAGCTCTGGGGATCGCAGCCGTTTACCTAAGCAAATGAATGGAACTTAACAGAACTGCTCATAAACAAATCCTTCAGGAGGTCATGCCAGGCTCCCCAGGACCTGAGGTGTTGGGTCTGACATACAGCATCAGGCTGGCCCCACATGCTCTCCAGAGTCTCCAGGGGACCTTGGGTTTGGAATGCCATCTGAGAAGCCAGGCCTGGGGGAAGGGGAGGGGAAGCTTTATTTACTTATACCTTGGAAAGGAGAGACCGCCAGGGGACAGGGCCAGCTAGGGAAAGCAACACCCCGCCGTGCAGAGTTGTGTCCAGACTGCTTTTCTCAGATCTTGGACCTGTTCTCATCCTCCCTAGAGCCCATGGAGGGAAAAGAAGGCAAAACACAGACAAGCCTGCATTAAGCTTTACCGTTGCAATCCTCTAGAGCTGATGACCTTGGGGCAAAGCCTCTATGAAACCTCTAGTCCCACCTTCCCTTCTGTGTAGATTAACACTTCCTCAATCCCTCAAACTCCAGGATCCTGCTCAGAAACAATGCTCTTCATCCGTTCTTCAGTTACCTTCTGCCATGCTTTGTACTGTTCGCCGGAAGTTCATGGGTTGAAAACTTTATCCAAGCTTAATGGTATTTAGATGTGAGGCATAAGAGGGGTTGATCAGGTTTGGATGATGTCCTGAGGGTGGGGACGCAAAGAAAGTGGCATTAGTTGCCATGTAAGAGCAAGGAGAGATTGGAACAGGTCTGCTTGCTCTCTATATGGTGCCCTGTCATCATGCTGGAGTCATGTGCTCCCCAGACACCGGCCCCACATTCTTGGGCTCCCCAGCCTCCAGGACTGAGCACTGAATAACTTCGTATTCAAAAACTACACTCAGTTACAATGGCAGAAAATAGACTGAGATGACTATTCAGTTCAACCCGAAATGATGCCTTGCTCTTCCTTAAAAGATGCCTCGGGACCCATGGGCTTCGGATGTCACCATGAGCCACAGTCTAATACTGGCTGACTGTGGGAATCATTCCCTTTTCCTAGCATGCTTTGCCAGTCAAAAATTTTCCAGTACAAATGTATCTAACAGAGGAGTTCAGCATTTTAGTGCAGCTCCGGTATCATTGGAGCTGATGGATGGGACACCTAAATCTATCACCACTTCCAGGACACTCCTGAAGGGGAGCTGGCAGTGTTTGGTTTGGGTTTGGGCAAGACACGCACATCTCGGGACATTCTTCTATGTCTTTTGCCTGTCAGAGCGAGGTGGGTAGCACTGGCTGATGCAACAATGGCTCATGACTTTCCCTGGTGGTGTATCGACTGAAGCAGTTTTACTAATGGGCTGTTTACAGTCATTTCCTTCTCACAGCTGGCCCCAGAGTGAAATGAAAACAAAAAAGATGATGCCCAGGGGTTTATCAATTTTTCTCTCTTATAAACTGTTAGTGCCTCTCAGCAGGAGAAGTTCACAATGCCCAGTTTATAGCGGCTTACAGCTGCAATGTCTGCTTACACTGACGCACTGTATGGAAAAAAACCAGCCCTCCCTGGACCTGAGTCTGGTGCCCCTTGCTGAGACTGGCAAAGTCACTGCTGGATCTGTGGGTTAGTCAGAGGCGTCTGCTCACAGGGCTGTGAAGGGAGAGATGAGGACATGGGCCCCAAGTGGCAGTATGGCAGCCGTTCTCAACATTTGTGTCTTGACCCCTTTGGGAAGTTAAACGACTTTTTCACAGGGGTCTTTAAAGACCTTGAAAAACACAAATATTTACATTACTATTCATAACAGTCTCAAATTTATGTTTATGAAGTAGTAATGAAATAATTTTATGGTTGGGGGGGTCACTATAACTCAAACTGTATTAAAGGGTCTCAGTATTAGGGAGGGTGAGAATCACTGTGGTATGAAATCCCCAACAGGCAGAGGGACTTTCTTCTCCCACACACGTTTCCTTGTTTCTTTTTTTTAAATTTATTTATTATTATATAGACACACCAGAAAAGGGAGTCAGATCTCATTACAGATGGTTGTGAGCCACCATGCGGTTGCTGGGATTTGAACTCAGGACCTTCAGAAGAACAGTCAGTGCTCTTACTCGCTGAGTCATCTTACCAGCCCCTCCTTGTTTCTTTTCAATGATTTTAGGGAGAACCTCTACTTTGACATTTTATATCAAGGAAGTAGGGGACAGCCTGCCCACCTGTGAACCGCCAAAGGAGCAGACACATAGGCCAGCTGCAGAGGCAGATGGAACTAGAGAGCAAGGCCAAAGAGATTTCTTCACTGATCACAAGGAAAGGTCAAAGCCATACTCTATGGGGACCTCTGGAATGCTCTTCCCTGCTAAGCTATTGCTTGAGGTTTTAATGGGTGACGGGAAAAAGTTGTTATGTGACACTAGTCTACAGTGCAGTCACAGCAATAGAACAATAACTAAGAAACAGCCCTAACAATAAAAGACGTTATTGCTACCACCTCACAGAGCCAAGGAACTATGGCATACGAAGATGATGGCCTTTGCCCACGACTGTGCAGCAGTTTAGTAGCAGAGGCTGTCCTGAAGACAGAGAATCCAGCCACAGGTCCCCATGCTTTGGGAACTAAAGGGAAAGTGCGCATCTTCCGTATAAATTTTCTGAAGGATTTCCGAAAGATTAGCAAGGCATTTCCAAACTTTATGAAAAGCAAACAGAGATGACCATGGAGGCCTGCAGTCTTCCCTGTATTTCTCCTTCAACCATAAATGTCACCATCATGTCATCCTTAGGGTTTCTACTGCTATGATAAAACAACATGACCAAATGCAGCTTGGGGAGGAAAAGGTTTATCTCAGCTTACAGCTCTCAGGTTATGCCCATCACTGAGGGAAGTCAGGGCAGGAACTCAAGGCAGGAACCAAGGCTGAAGGCATGCAGGAACACCGCTTTACTGGCTGGCTCCTCCCTTATGGTTTGCTTAACCTGCTTACTTACAGTACCCAGGGCCACCAGCTTAGAGGTGGTCCCACACACAGTAAGAGGAGCCCTCCCATATCAATTAGGGAGAAAACGTACTGCAGACTTATCCACAGGCCAATCTAGTAAGGGGATTTTTCTCAGGTGAAGTTCCCTTCTCTCAAATGACTTGAGGCCAACTTGTGCCAAGTTGACATAAAACTTGCCAGCACACTGATGAAAACTGCTTTGAAAGCAATCTATTTTATCTACCTGTCTTAGTTAGGATTTCTATTGCTACCATGAAACACCATAACCATTAAGCAAGTTGGGAAGGAAAGGGTTTATTCAGCTTATACTTCCATTGTTGTTCATGAGCAAAGGAAGCCAGGACAGGAGCTCACACAGGGCAGGAACCTGGAGGCAAGAACTGATGCAGAGGTGTTGGAGGGTGCTGCTTACTGGCTTGCTTCCCTTGGTTTGCTCAGCCTGCCTTCTTATAGAACCTAGGATTTCCAGACCAGGGATAGCACCACCCACAATGGGCTGGGTCTCTCTCATTGATCACTAATTGAAAAAATGCCCTACAGCTGGATCTCATGGAGGCATTTCCTCAATGGAGGCTCCTTTCCCTGTGATAATTCCAGCTTGTGTCAAGTAGACATACAAAGCCAGCCAGTACACTGCCCATACTGGAAATAAGCTAAGAGTGTGTGCTAACCACAGCTAACTAGCCTGTCTTCTCTGTGAGTTCTACTTGTGCAGATGCATCCAACTGCAGAACAAAAGTACTGAGAAAAAGAAAATTGTGCCTACATTAAATGGACAGATTTTTCTATGGTCATTATCCCCTAAAAGAAGAAGTACAACAAAAACTATAACACATAACATATGTATTACATTAACTATTGAAATAATCTAGAAATAACGTATTCAGAAGGATGCACATAGGTTAAATGCAAATGTCATAGTATTTTGTACATGGAAGTTGAGCATATGGGCATAGTGATATCAATAGGGGTTCAAGGAACTAAATCCCAAAGTTCTAAGCAACAGTTATCCGTCTTTGTATACAAGAATGTTTGCTGCAGAATTGCTGTAATACACAGCATAGACATAACGTCTATCCTAGGCCAGGTGAGGTGGCACACACTTTTAATCCTTGTACTTGGGAAGTGGAGTCAGGAGGGTCAGGAGTTCAAGACTATCTTCAGTTACATGGTGAATTCAAAGCTGGACTGAGCTATATAGAACAGATCTTAAATTAAAAAAAAAGAAGAAGAAAGAAAAGAAATCCATTCATAGAGAAGTTGTGAAAATGAAGTATGCTACATCTTTGCTACAAAATGCTGTGCAACTGTCAAAACGAACATGGATCAGAAACAACGATTTTATCTGCTTCTTTTTTTCTTTGTTTAGGTTGCTACTAGAATATGTCAAATTGCACTCTGATTAGACAGCAGCAGGTTGCAAAACTATATGCCCTGTTAAATCTACCTACCTAAGCATTTTCAAAACGCTTTCATGTATGTGTTTGTAAGTTTCTAGGGGGATAAGTAAAGAGAATCATTTCATCATTACGAAGATGAAGAGACTGAGAACTGATGTGATTTGTCCAAAGGCTTTTCCCGTGGAACATTTGCCCATATGGGAGAAACTTTTAAATAGAACAGAGAACTCCATAACAACAGCAGCTTTTTGTTTTAACCACACGTCCTCCTGCCATTCAAAAACAAAGCAAATATGTGTGTATGTGTATGTGTGCATGAGTGTGTGTGTGTGTGTGTGTGTGTGTGTGTCCTAGGCAACTTGGCACAGCCTAGAGTCATCTGAGAGGACACCCTAGATTGGCTTGGCCTATAGGTGTGCCAAGGAGGAATTGCCTTGATTGTTAATAGATGCAGGAAGACCCAACCCACTGTGGGCAGCACCCTAAACAGGTGATCCTCAGCTATATATGGAAGCTATCTAAGCATGGGCCATCATACTATCAAACTCAGTGTCCATAGTTTCTATTTCACTCACGTGGCTGTGAGTGAGTCCATGGTTGGAGGTAATCCTGTGTGGATCAATAAGTAGACGAGCCTTCGGGTCCCTGCCCTGAGTGCCTGCCTTGATTTCCCCCAATGTTGGATTATGACCTGGAAAAGTAAGCCAAATAAACCCTTTCCTCCGGGCAATTGCTTTTTGTCAGGATGTTTATCACAACAACAGAACAAATACTATATCACACACACACACACACACACACACACACACACACACACATATACATTTGCATAATCGGCGATCCAGGTTTTCTCATTGACACCTACATGATACCTAGGGGTGTAGAGCACTGTCTTATAGTGCAGCATCTGACTTCACCACAACAGCTCAGTCAGTAAAAAGCAACAACTCTCCATCTCAGTGCAATTCCTGCTCAAAGCAAAAGGATGTTGGAGGAAGAAAAGACAGACAGACAAGGCTGTCTGGTCAAAGTTTCTCCCACAACAATGGGGGAGTCCTGTACATTGTCAGCAGTGAAAGGGGTTTAGTAGAAAGGGAGGATTGAATCATCAGGGAATTCAGAGGGTGGATCAAAGCACTAAGGAGAAGGAGAAACATTCACCTGGACAAAAAGACCTTCACTCCCTATTTTATGAAGCTTTGGGATCTGAGTCAGCCTGTGGTCTTCAATGCAGTTCCTCCCTCTATGTTTCAAGCATCTCTGCTATACCAATCTTAGCCATTCTTGTTCTAGTCATCTTCACCCCAGTGTCCTTGTTTGGCCCGAGCCTATGGGATTTCCAGACCACAAGGCTCCCTTGCCCCAGGCTTTAGCTTTAGGTTCAATTGAGAATTACCTCACGTTAATAGATCACCTGGCAGGCTGGTGCTTCAATGCCGTGTGAGTGGGCGAGCATGAGGCGTGATGGACAGGTGTTATTACTCCTGAGTGCCTGCAATGAAAGAGTAATTGGAGATGACTGATCTTCCAGAGTGGAGCTGGCCTTATGCTCATGATAAATGGCAGGCAATGGAAGGGTTGTTGATGAATGAATCGGGCTTAGCATTGCAAGCATGATGGAGCAAGGCTTTCTATACCTGACACTTAAAATCATTATTCTTGCTTAACATCTGCCACGATTCATCATCCCAGCCCTATGTTTGCTCAGAGGACATTGTCTGGATCTCAGCCTGAGCCCTGGTTTTTGTCTATATTCTCTTATTGAAGGTCCAATGTCTGTCTCTGTAGTGGACTTCCTTCAAAGTAGGAACTATTTTGGTTAATTTTTGGAAAGTGGAAACATGAGGATTTC
>JADRCC010577232.1:0-16694 GCA_019843855.1 Hylomyscus alleni
CATACTAATGTAAGGGTGCTTTTCTTATGTCTTTAGAGGTTTTACAGCTCTCACATTTAAGTCTTTAATTCTTTTCAGTTGACTATCTTGTTTGAGATAAAGATCCACCTTCAGTCTGCATATAAGTGCACAGTTTTCTCACAGAATGTGTTAGAGACTTCTATTGCTTTCCCATTGAAACTCTCAGACACTTTGTCAAAAAGAAATCGATTATACATGTGTAGATTTGTATCTCAGCTCTTTATTCTGTTCCATTCTCCTGTAAGACTGTCTTGTGGTCCTGTAAAACTTTTATGCAACTTTCTTTGTATTTCTGGCAAAAATATTACTTGATTATGATAGAATTTTTCTTGAATCTATAGATCTCTGAGTGTAAAAGAAAATTTAATATTCATTCAACCATTCAACACCTGGTCCTTTGATACCTTGTTAAATTGATGATTAGAGCTTACACACACATGAGAGAGAGAGAGAGAGAGAGAGAGAGAGAGAGAGAGAGACAGAGACAGAGACAGAGAGAGAGACAGAGAGAGAGACAGAGAGAGAGAGACAGAGAGAGAGACAGAGAGAGACAGAGACAGAGAGAGACAGAGAGAGACACAGAGAGAGACAGAGAGAGAGAGAGAGACAGAGAGAGACACAGAGAGAGACAGAGAGAGACAGAGAGAGACAGAGACACACAGAGACAGAGACAGAGACACAGAGAGAGAGAAAGAGAGAGGGAGAGAGAGAAAGAGAAAGGGAGATGGAGAAGGAGAAGGAGAAGGAGGGGGAGGGAAGAGGAGGGGGGAGTGAGGAGACAGAGATGCTCCAAACTTTTAAAACCTCCTATCAGCCAGCTTCTGAAACTGATGGTCCACGTTGTCTGACTTGATCACAGGTGTATTTACTTTCAGAAGTAATTTTTCTGTCTTAGTCAGTTTTTATTGATGTGATAAATACCCAAGGGGAAAAGCTTAAGAGGCTAGTTTTCATTTGGCTCACAGCATCAGAAGTACAAACCAGACAAGACTTGCTCCAGTGTCTTGCATTCTATAGTGAGAAAAAAATACCATGTCAAGAATGTTTGATAATAGAAGTTGCTACTCACAAAGCAGCTAGAAAAGGAGAGACAAGAAACTAGAGGCTAACAGGTTGAGGGTAGGGCCAATACAAGTTCCAGGCATCCACTTTCTAAAACTTGGTCCACAACTTGCTGTTTGCAAAGAATAGCATGGGTGAGTTAGGAATTCATCACAGTATTGATGAGGTTAGAGTCCTTAGGATCCATCCACCTCTCATGGATTAAACTATACTACCTAAGGGTTCAAAATCTAACATGTTGCCTCATTATATCCAGATCATAACTTTATTATACTTTTCATCTCTAGAACTCAGTATCTGTGTGAAACTTTACATTTTCCCTATTTGTTCTGTATTTTATCTTTGCAGTTTCTTGTAATGTGTTGATATTTACCTTGTCTTACCTTCCCTACCTCTTATCTCTTTCTCAATTCTCAGTCTTTCTTCCTCTCCCATGTTTTTTTTTTCTTCTTAATACTCCAATTTTACTTCTTTGTGGGATTATATCTACTTCTCCCATGTAAGCTACTGAAAGATTATTCCTTCATTTTGATGGAATTGTGTCTTCTCTCTTTTCCATGTTCCATATTCATTTTGTTATTATCTGTATTTAAAGGCATTAGAATTTATTCGAAGTATGCAGAGTGTCTTTGTCTATTGGAGCCCTTCACTTATTTTTCTATCAAGACATTCTACAGTGGCCATCTAGCCCTGTCCACATGTTTGCTTTTCTATGAATTTTCTAGCCTGATGGCTTTGCATCAATGGAAACTGGATTACATTTTTCTGACTATCTGTGGGAGGTGGAGATGAAGGCTATATCCTTCTGGATATGTACTTAAGACTAACTCTGATAGGTTGATCTAGTACTGGGTGAGACTTAAGCTTGAAAATTCAGAGACAGTCTAGATATTATGAAGTTTAAGTTTTCAGGTATGGATGGAGTCTCTATCTATGCAATCTCTCCTGGAAATTGTATGTGAAAGAATGATCTTGGTGCCCTTGTATGAGCGTCCTTACTTAGTACTATAGCCTAATATGATGATTGGACCTCCTATTAAAGGGACTGACTGGGAGCCCATGGCTGCTGTGTGTTGAATTTGCTATGAAGAACTAATCTGTAACCTCAGATGGCAGATTCTAGCCTTGTGCATGAAACTGTGGGTGCTTTCTTGGGAAGTGAACCCAAGGAAGGGGATTTGGAGATATGGTCTACTAAATTCAGTCTGTAGACTGAGTAAACAAATGCTTATTTAGAGGCTATATCATGAGAAGTAGCTCAAAACCTATTGCTGTAGGAGTCTGCCTGGACATTGATGGATTTCACTGGGACAGGTCTGGAGTTGAAGTTAAAGACAATGTCAGCAGCTCTGGTTCCTCTTCTTTCCTTGGGGTCAGGGGTTCTTATCTCTGTTTTTGAGTATAGTTGAGGAAGGGTGGTATGCTCCTTACATCTATATTTCTGTCCTCCTTCAAATACATCTTTTCATATAATAGCATATTACTTAAGAGCAGGAGTATATTCTGAAAAATAATTGTTAGGTGATGCTATGACTGTAGGTACTCCAGTCATATGCTTTCCCCAAGTAAGTATTGATTAGGTCAGTCACTCTTTGTGGCCAATTGGTAATCAAGAAATGATGAACAGGAAGTATGTTAAGATATCCCAAGCATAATGCAGGATATCGATTTAAAGTAAAGTTTTAATGTATACATAGTAGAATGCTCTAAAATAATGATAAAAAATGCTTAGTATAGTAAGAATGTGTGATAACAGCAATTTATCATAAGTATCATTATTAACATGTATTAAATATTTATGCAATTATATTGCTATGCTTTTTCCAACATGGAATATAGTGGTTTGTTTTTTTACTGGGCATCTCCACAAATAGTTCAACTATTCATTTGCATTTGTACATGATGTTAAGAATGGCAAAATATAAATGGATGGAGCTGGAAATAATCATTGGAGTGAGGTAACCCAGATTCAGAGAGACAAATGCCACACATATTCTCTCTCAGATGTAGATGCTAGTTTTGAATCTTTAGATATGTGTGCTTAAATGGGCAGATTCATAGATGGCAAGAAATTAATAAAGGATCATGTGGAAAGATTTCAAGAACAGAAGGACAGGATGCAAGGATGGGGAAAAGGAGAAAGATGCATTAGGAAGGGCTAAATGGGTGTGGAATTGGGGGACATGGTAGAGGACAGAGCAGGGGTTGGGGTAATTAAAACTAGAGACCTTCAAAAATGCCATATGGAAGCATAATGTAGAAGATTCCTAAAATATGTATATGCAAAATATGTTAATAGGGTTTAAAATGGTGCTACTCTACAACAAAGGTGTGTCAATACCTCTCCAGATACCATGAGCTATCAAATAAAAAGTTGAATGCCAGGTATGATATTCGACTTTTGAGATGGTAGTCAGTGGAAATCCCATAGATACTCCAAAACAGGACAGTCTATTGCGATTGCTCTTAGTTTTCCCACAGAATTGATTGTAATTGATGAAGATGCCACATAGGACATGAAACAAGTAAGTTGGTACTGAACTTAAATCTTTCTATCTACTAGATGGCTTCCATGGTGCTGGAAGGTTCTATTTATGCTACAGGGGGAAAAATGTCATCAATAGTTGTACTCAGCTGTGAAAGCTAGGAGCCATAATAATTACTCTTCTGACAAGATATGCTCACTGGTGCAATATTTGCATGAATATTATGCTTTCTGATTTGATTTGAGATCATCTTCCACAAGATAGAACCTATATTTGGCACAGTTATTGTTGCCTAAAATTGTAGCCAGACAGATCATAGGACTGAGCGAAGAAACTGCCGCTATCATTCTGCTTATGAGCCAAAATATTAACTTACTCCTAAGGACTTCTCATTGCAGTTATAGATCCATTCATCTCTTACAACTTCTCAGATAAACTCCTGTTTGCCTCAGAGAGCAATTGACTTACACTGAAAATCTTCAGCCATAAGGGTGACATCTATCACACACCATTTCCCAAGGATAAGACATCGACATTGAATATGACAGAAAGATTGCCATTCCAGAAGAGAGTACATATCTATAGTACAAGGGTGTTTGTGGGACACAATAGAGCAATTGCAGACATGAATTTATAGTAACTGTGCCTGCATATAGAACCCTTCAATGAATTCAAAGCAGTCAAAAAAAAATCCCAATATGAAATGGGGAATGGGCTCATATAGTCATACTCCTGATTGAAGACTATTAAAAATTGGTGGCTTCTGATAAAGGGAGAGTGATTTTTCTTCAGGAATTCAGCTCATAAAAGACTATCCCTGCTCTAACAAATGATTTCATACTCATGCTCATGCAGGTACAACTAAATGGAGTCGAGGCTATTCAAAAATGGACATATAAAGCAATATATATATATATATATGTGAGGGGAAAGAGGTAGTGAGAGATATGTGAGAAATCAGAGAGGAAAAAAGGAGGACGCATGTGATCAAAATTATACATACATACTAATATTAAATATTTTTTTCATTTCTAATTTTGTGAAGCCACTTTCATATATATGACCTGTGTTGGACAAAAATCATAGTCCTTATGCAGAACATGAGTACATGCTTGCTCCATTCAGAGGCAGTCCCCTTACCTCTTGTGAAATTCCTTTGGCTCAGGAATGATTATTCCAATTGATGTCTCTTTGAACTATGACTGTCAAATAGCTCCATTCCTCTATCTTGTGATTTGAAAAGAATGTATTATTATTATTTTAGTAAGTTTTATTTTTGATATGAAGGTTGTAATTTGAGTTCATCATACTCTTATTCCTACTTTTTCTATATGTATGGTATATGAAGGTGAAACTGGGCATATGCAGAATACGGAACCCAGAGTGTGTAGACAGGGGATTTGTCATATAGAGGGTTTAGGGTGGAGTAATATTGTAAATAAGGAAAAAGAACTTTGTGTGTCCCCAATTTAAAGGAGAAAAGGACAGATTATGACACCTCTGTTCCCTGTTCACTGGTTACACAGAGAATATTTAAATAAGCAATACTCTTTTTTAGAGGATTACTGATAAAGATAGCATTTTACTATGAATGACATAGCATAGATCATTGACAAGAGGACTGTTTTCTATTTTGACAAGAGCACTTGCCCTAAAGGGAGATGCCAACAAAGTCCTCAATAGCTATGAAACTTAAACCTACTTGTTGACTGCCTTGTGTTTAGGCTTCTAGTGAAAATAGAGTGAATTAATATAAGTAAAGCTCTTTCAGTGGTAGAGAACCCATTATTAATGCTCAAAAAACTTTAGTCATCATTGACCTTTTGCATTTTGCTCCCCTAGATCTAAGCTTAATGAAAAACAAACAGCTTCTTATATGTCTAAGTTCAGATTCAACATTATTTATCCACTGAAAAGTAGAAGACAATATGAATAAAATAGGGACATATTTTTATAATATCTTAGGATCCTCTAATTGAAATGCACTGGCAAATACCTAAGACTAAGTTGTATTTAGAGAGTAGTAGCAAACAGTTTTTGACTTTCATAAAAATATTTTCATAAATTTATAGCTTCATGCACCAAGAATAAAGAACCAAACAGGCTATCTAGAGTAAAACTACAACAAGACAAATTGAATTTAAGAATGTTTCTTTTCTAACAGAGCATTCTAAGTGGCATAATTCATACCCTTAAATAAAATGTGGTCTGGAGAGAACAAATTTGTATGATCTATATGAGATGTGCATTTCTTCCCTTTTCTTCTAGAAATATGTCTCTCTATTGTCTACTCTGTTGCCTCCTGGCATGAGCAGGTAGTATTTCCTGCAGTTTTCCTGTCTGATTTCTTTCTTTATCCGCACCTCAATGACCTTTCCTCCAGGATGTTCATTGCCTTACGAGCATCCATCCTGATTTTGTGGTTTTTACTAAAGATGGTGTCACACATATGTTAATCCCTAGGAAAGTTCTCTTCCTGAGCACACAGTAAACCCTCAAACAAGAGAGACCTGTCTTTACCTTGAAATTTTGGATGGTTCCTCAGATATGACAGATACTCAATAAATGTTTAATGTAGAAGAGATGAGGGAGGTCAGCACATCAGGTGATATTGATCTTCCACTTTGCTCTGACTTTACATCCCTTAGGATTTCTTTTAATCACCTAGGCCCTTTGAACTGTGGAAATCTACTACTTTTGGTGAAGATATATCTTTTAAAATTTTAATCCATTACCATAAAAGTTTGGCATCAAATTATCCTGTTAAAATCATTGCAGCATTATTTTGATTGTTTTATTGATCTACCTATATCATAAATGCAAAATAAGATATTATTTTAGCCCTTAGTTAGAAACATTTTCTCTGTGTGTTATCTAAAGATGGAACAAAAATTATGGCTAATGGATAAAGAATGATGATTTGATTGTTAAGAAAACTCTTATTCAACCTTTAGAATCTTTCCTAAATAATATTTTTTTATCTATTGTTTCCAATCTGGTTTCCTCATGGCGGTCATTGAAAACAGCGGGGCTGTTTCCATGCCTTGTGTACAGCACTGTTGCTACATGAATCACTCTGTCCTGTGATTAGTTTCATGTCCATCTTCTTGTCAAGACAACGTACTCCAAGACCGTAGCTTTGATCTTTTCTTGCCACTCAGACGAAGAACAGTGCATGGCATAGGATTAGCACTCAAGAAACTATTTTTGAACTCAAAAATTGTGACAGTGAGTGGAAGAAAGAGGCATGCATTCCATTTCAGATCACCCTCTTGCTTTGAAAGCAACTTCATAAAAGATTTCTAATTCAGGATGATCTATTATAACCAGCGCATGGAAGTCATTATTTTCAGAGAGCATGATGATAGCTTTGCTGTGTGGAATTAGATTGTAAAGGCTTGGCTTGTAATGCTGCTGCTCAAAACAGTGAAAGCATAATCAAAAATTGATAAACTTGTAACCAAACAAAAATAAGCTTCAATATTTCTGCAAGTATTCTACAATGGACAAGGGTTTTCTAGATTGCTCTTTAAGTCCTCGGATAACAATTTTCACTCAAGGAGTAAAAGGAAAAAAAAAACCTTGCCATTGAAGATTGCTTTCAAATTGCATTTGTCACACAAAGAAAGGTGCCTTGACACACTCACAAACAAACAAACTCACACATACTCACACATACACACATATACACTCATATGTGCATACATATGTGCACATGTTCATGCACATATTTACCCAAATACACACATACATACTCACACCTAAGCAAGGATATATGCACACATACACACAAATGCATAGATATGAACACATGCACACATACACATGCACATACAGATGCACATACACATATACATGCATGCATACATGCACACTTATGCACTTATACATGCACACACATATACAAGTACATACACATGCATGCACATCTACACACACACATTCATATACATACACAAAGACACATGCATACAAATACATACATATGAACACATGCACATATACAAAAACACATGATCACATACATGCATAAACATACACACACTTTCCAAGAAAAACTCCATAGTCAAAATCACTATTGTATGTATTTGGAAACTGATCCAGGTGCAAAATTCTTCAATGTACTGAATATGTCTGAAAATTTATAGTTTCATATACTATTTTAAGCATCTTTCAATTCTATTATTTCCAAAGTAGTGCTTTATAGAATCTTCAAAATTATTAAAGAAATTTACTAAATGTTTTCTGTTCATGAAACAGTGTTTTCTCTTTTGTTTAGTTAGTATTTTATACTAACTAATTAGTAAAAATATATTATAAATTATTTACAATTCAAGACTCGATCCACAGAAAAATCTATTCTGAGATCTTTACAGTCTCTTGAAACAATCTTTGCTTCAACCTTGGTAAACAGGTGTCTATGTCTTGTTTTCAATAATGACCTTTGGTTTACCAAATTGCATACAAATGCATTATTCCTTTTTACAAATTTAGATTCATTCAGAAAATTTGAATTCTTACCATGGTTGCCATATGGTTTCCAGATCTTCTCCTACATATTTTGAATAAAAATGATTGGGTAATTTGCAAACCTATATAAACAATATAAGATTGCCAGTTTCTATACCAGTAAAGAGTGAGGAAGAACATTAGTCTTTGAGTTTGATTTTCAGACCCTAACCTCAAAGAGAAAACCACCTTCCTAATGCAATTACTAATTGGCAAAGGATGTGCCTTCCAGGTCACTGCATGCAATATGTGTCAAATCATTTCCAGCTCGTATTTTATCCACTAAGACTAAAATAACCAAATGGATTTATGTAACAAGCAGGTTTATTTGAATAATGTGATTGTTATGAAATTGATATTGAATTATACAAAAACTAAAGAGGCAAAGACAATCCATGAGTTATAGAATATCCCTTAAGCAGTACACATAGTCCAGTGGAAAGGAGCAAACACCTTCATTTATGACACCTTCATTTATGACACCTTCATTCTAAATTCTGACGCAATGATAATTTGACACTTAATTTAAGTCCTTAGTGTTTGACTAGACAAGTGGAGGTTATTATAACTTCCTAAGTCTTGCATAGGTAGATCTATATGTTGTTCTATTGACGACTACTTTTCAGAAGAGTGAATGGATGCCACAATCAGTGAAATGTAAGTTCAAACACTGCCTCCCCCTCTTTTTTACCAAATGTATATTTTTAGACAAGATACATAACTTTCTGTGTCTTTGCATATTTCACCTTAACATACGAATATGAAGAATTATTATTTTATTTGTTTCATTTACAATAACTGTAGTAAAATTTGGGGCCTAAATGCAGAACAAAAACTATACAGTTGCGTATCTCTAACGCAATCTGCGTCTTAAAGATTACATGATGGTGATGCTGTTCCTCAGGTTTTCAATCTTAAAAATCATGATAACACATAATTTTTGCAACTCATGGGTAAGATAAGGATGCAGGTTAGACAAGGATAAGATATTTACATATTTAGAATTTGAAGATATTGTCTAATTAAACCATATTTCATATCTCAATATTCAATCTTGTAATGCCTTTGCATAAACCTCCTATTTCATGGTTTCTCTGTATCTTTAAGTATGAATATTATTACCCAAATTAGAAGACAACTTAGAATATTCTTAACAGGAAAAACTTTGCTCATAATGGGTTAAGCTTAACACACCTTGCACCATATTCCTTCAAACTCTAGTTCAACAGTCATGTAGAACATGACTGGACATTATTTTGTTCATTTAATCTCAGAAAAGTTTTGATTTGAAGGAAATATATATTTTTGTTAAAAATGCTTAAAACATTTCATAAACAAGTATGAACATACACATGCACACATATACACACATTACATCCATAGATCTTATTTGTATAAAATAAAATATGGAGTTGTTCTTTTTTTATATGAAACTCTATAAACAATGTGTTCTAGACTGGACATGAGTAGGCTCCTTTATTTGGACATATTTGAATTATATAATGCAGCTTGTGATACCACAAGGGAAGGATCAATATCATATTTAACTAGTAATTCTTTGCTAGAGGGTGGAAGTTTCAAAAAAGTCCTGAAATCTTCTGAAAGTTGCTATTTTTATGTCTCTTAGACAATGAGCTTCGAGGTGGGGGAATCAAGATTTCACTTCAGGTTTAAACAATAATCATAACAAACGTGCTTCTCGTTGAAGTCTGTCATTGGGGCTGCCTCTTATGATCAATTTCCTTTGCCAAAGAGTTAAAAGAAGAATGCACATCAATAAAAATCCTGATGACTGACTGAAGAAACTCCATGGGCTCATTCTGTAGCACTTTACCTCACATGTCTACTTCCCTAATGGTTCAAGGAGTGTTGACAGGAATCTGCTGCTGAAATTTATTTAACTTTATTTATTATTTTAAAATAAATTTAAGGCTAAATCTAATGGAGACATGGTATAATGTCTTTAGTTGCATAATCTACACTTATTCTAGAAGACAATAATGGAAGTAGATTGACTTACAGAAGCTTATTAGGGAATGGTTAGGGCAGTGAATCTCTCAAGCCAAGCTCTGATTTGTAATCTATTCTCATTTACAATGTCACAGCTGTTCACTAAGCTTGAGTGGTGTCTGTGTACAGCTGAGATGGTGCTGTTGACAATATATAGAAGAGAAAATCATTCTATTTTTTTTTGAACTCATCCCTGCTTTACGTCTGTAAACAAAGGATATTTTGTCTACATTTCTTTCTTTCTCCTCTTCTTTTTAAAATATCTATCTGTGATTTGTATTCTTTTCCATTCTGTAAAATAACCACTGCCTAATCATAACAGAATCTCCTTATCATTGAAAAATTAGAACTCTTTCCTCTTATACAATGGCAATGCTTAAAAATAAATGGAAAAGTGTAGGATGTTCAGAAAATATTTGTTTACTATCATATATATACATATGTATATACATATGTAAATATATGTATATATGTATATATACACACACACATATATATGAGTATATATATGTGTGTGTATATATATATATATATATATATATATATATATATATATTAGAAACAGTAAGAACATAATTTAAATGCTGGCAAGATAAATCAAGTAATCTGAAAACTTAATTTTTTTAGACTATCTAATGCAAAGCTTTGCTCATTGAAATTTAATTTGGTATAAACATTTGAAATGTATTCTATAAATACTTGTAGAAGTTAGATTTCTATATTATTATGACCACATGCTCCAAAAGAAGCAACTTAACACAAAGAAATCATCATCTGATTAATTTTATATGGCTTTAGTTTGTCTAGGTGATAAATTTGAAACTGCACGATGTGCTAGTGTGTATATTTTGTAGTACAGAGTACCACATCATTTTAAGATATAACAAAAGAGTGAAAATGTGTGTAAGACCACAAATGGTTGTAAATAAAATCATGCCAGTAGGAAAATTGCATATGTAAGTAAACAATTTCATATATAGATAACAGTGGGAGCAATCATGAAAGATACAACTTTACATACACATTCCATTCTGACATCTAATCTCAAATACCAATGTAATGCTTAACTCTGTATATTCACTATATATTTACTTAAATTTAAAAATGAACAATAATAGAGTAGATTGATATGAGAGGAGTTGGAAGAGGGGTAAATATAATCAAAATACATTGTATGAAATCCTCAATGAACTCAATATCATTTCAAATAAACATTGAAATATTTTCTTCCTAACAATGAAGAAGTGTTCTTGACATCAAAACCTAAATGTAAGTTTGTGATCTTTTTGCTGGGAATGTCAGGGATTGATTTATCATTAAATGTCTGGTGAATTCTCAGCAGAACAAAATTTCTAATAATGATAAAGACAGATGACTGTTAGTTCCTGGTATGTTTGTTTGTGTAGGTGGCTGTATGTGTATGTGGTTCTCTCCTTTAGGCTTTGATGTGAGATGATTAATATCTTGTCTTTTCTTTGGTACCCTCCTTGCGTTGGAGTGTTCGTTTTAGTATCCTCTGTAGGGAACAGTGAGAGGGTAAACCGGGATGAGGATAAAATCTGGAGTGTAAAAAAAAAGATGAAATAAGGTCTAAAATGGTTATTAAATATTCTTAAATTATTTTCACTGAAAATTGTAACAAATACATATTTATTTTATTTATTTATTTATTTATTTTACATTATTTCTTACTGATACCTTCTTAGCTTAATGTCCATCTTTGGAAATACTGTCATGTCACATATACTTAAGATGTAAGTGTACCAACAAAAATGCTACTGTGAATTAATGGGCTATGCCTTTTGACTTGTAAAGTTCTAGATGTTTTCTTGTGATATTTAAGTTACACTTTTAATGTAATACTTTTAATTTAATATATTTTAATTTGACATAAGGCTTTTAATGTTATTAATAATGTAATATAATATTCTTTGTAGTATTCTTATGTAACATAAATATGATTTTTTATTCCAGAATTCTAAATTCTCAATCTTGGAGATAGATGAGGTCTTAAAAAATGGTGAAGAAGTTTTCTTATTTCAAGATCTAAACAAAATATTTATGAAAGGAAGTAAGGATTGAAAATGGAGAAATGAGTTAACATTTTTTTTCTGATAGGCTTAAAATACAGATGAGTTTGTCAAATAACTTATTACTGACTACTTAGTACTCAGTAGATATACCAATATTAATGCCTCTTGAACTCTCAAATGAAGGCATATCTTTAAAAATTACCAACCTGTTACTTTCAACACCTCTTAAAATATTCTTTGAAAAAAATGTTATATCACTGTCAACTTGGTTCAGATGCTTCAAAATAACATTCATCACAAGCTTTGGGATGCTAAAAATAAATCTCAAACATTGACAGGGAGTAAGACTTATACTGTGGTTAGTGGGGGTAAACACAGAAGAACCAGTCACTTAATTCCTTAATTATTGTCCTTTCAGACAGGAGCTGTGTGTGTGTGTGTGTGTGTGTGTGTGTGTGTGTGTGTGTGTGCATGTGTGTGTGCATTCCCACACACATGTGTGTTTGTGTGTGTAGCTATCATCATCTTGCAGGCAACATGTAAATATATTCTCAAAGCCCTTTTAATGCGACCATGTTTAAAAACTGTCACTCAAGTCACTCATGAGGATGTTGCTATGGAAAACTATTAATCCATTTTAATAAACAATCTTTGTTTTGACTCATGTACAATGTTCATGAACCTGATGGACATCATGAAGAAGCACTCTCTCATATGCTACATGTTCTATTTCATGTCCAATTACCGGAAAATTTGATTATTTGTTTTACACCTTAAATATTAGAGACCGATGAGAGTTGGTAGCAGAAAGAAATCACTATTACTGTGTTCTGTTAAAAAAAAAAGTTGATAGCCGACTGAATAATTATCCAAATACCAGAAGAAAATGCTCACAGTGGTCATTGACCATTTATTTTGCAGCCAACAAATTCCATCTACCTAGCTAGTGCATAGCTTCTGTCAGAACCTGTGGTCTTACTTTATAGCAGTTGTGAAACTGAAGATGCTTAAAGGGGAATTCACATATGTATCAGATATGAGATATGGGAAGTAAAAGCACTGTGCCAAAACTCTTGACTATCAAGTAATATACTAAAATGTTTTGTAATTTTAAGAAACATGAATTTTTAAATATTATATTTAATATTCACAACAGTTTCATGTCCTGGCCCTTGGAGTATAGTCAGAGAAGGTTATTAGGTGCCAATGATGTCAATGGAGGTTACAATTGATATTATTTCTATACTTCTGCTCCATCTAATTTGACATACTGATCCTATGTGAAGACATATTAAAATTTTTTTCTACACATCAAATATTTTAATACATTTTAGAAATACATTTTAGAAAAAAATTCACTGTAAATTTTTATATTTCCTCTTAAAATAATTTACTCATTGAAATTCACTGTGAATTAAATTTACTATGCCACTTAATATTCTAGTACATTTCTTTCTCAACAACTTGGAAACACAAATGAAATGCTAGAAATTCCCTGATGTGGATTGTAGAATTCCCTGTGAATGACATGGTAAAACATCAAATATTCAATACTGCATTGACCCAGTGCTTTTAATACTTTTGAGTTCCTCTCATTGCAAATCCATGGACTTTACTCCAAGGGTGAGGATATATGGCATATCTATAAAGATTAAAATGTAAGTGTAATTTGTGTAAAAGTTTACATTCTAATTTCATTTTCATCATACTGTAAATTGGTGTGATTATTGGAAAGTTATAGAGACAGAAGTAGATGAAATGTTAAAGCAGCCAGATCATAGAATTACTGGGATATAGTATCTAGATTTTTATCACTATGGCATAATAAGTGAGAGGAACAGCTATAAGCAGGACTTATTTCTGCTAATGGATTTCAGACTAGTTAGTGAATGGTCAGATGTATCTATTATCTTGGGCATGAACTCAGGCAGAAAATGATGGAGGGCAAGATGTGGTACCATGAAGCAGACTCTCTCATGGCAACTAGGGGACAAGATAAACAAGAAGAAGCCAGAAATGAGATATCACCGTGGGTACATTCTCAGTAATCTATCTTTTGGCTCTATCCACTATCAACTGTTAAAGTCTTGTTGAGTTTGAACTCAGAGTAGATTATCCTACATCCGAAGTCAGTGCCTCAAGGCTCTATCCCTTTTCAGTATCACCATTAACTGGAAAGCAAGCCATCAACTGAGTAGAATTTCATGGGATTTTCATATCTGAAACAATGATATTATATGCAGTTCTCATGATGGAAGTAGACCTGTCTCTGCTAAATGGCTTATTAAGATATATTAGTGAAGAACATGACATATAGGGTAGTGACTTTAATGAGAAAATAGAACTTTATAATTAAAATAATTTATAACTCATTTTGTTAGGAACCAGCACATCAATCATCTTATTTAATAGTCTCCACTCATGCACAGTAACAGAATTTAAATAAAATGATTTCAGAAGTTAAGGGTTATGTTCTGTGGTATCAGACAATGGGTACATTTTAATAAAACTAATAACCAAAACAATGGGCATTGAGAGTAAGTCCATGTATATTCATACATAGACATGCCTACCTAGTGTCAGAGCAGTACGTAAAATTATGGGAGGAGCAACAACAAATTCAGATCACTTAGCAAAAAAGAAGTTTCCAGGGTGAAAAGAGGATGTGGGCACAAATCTTAAATGGATTTGATGTGACTCACATAGGGAAAGAAGAAACGAATGACCAATTCCCTCACCAGTAGCACGTCTGGTGTCTCTTTTTGATTGTTCATGTTTTTCTTTGCTTAAACCCACAGAGACATTTTTCCAATAGGTTGGTGGAGAGATGAACATGCTTATCCAGTTGTTTTAATGGAAGTCAGTCTTGCTAATTCACATTCTGACTTATGATTCAAACGTCAGAAAGCTGAACAGTCTGATAAAAGCCAGGTGATTGCAATCAATATGTAATGTAACAGTCACAGGGCTGTGGGTCTGGGGCACAAGTCAGACCTGCTTTTTCCCACAGAAACTCCAGGCAATACTTTTCCTAGTTGTAAATTATGACGAGTGCTTTTAGTTCATGACATACTTGAGTATTATCAAATCGATGTGCGCTCTCATGTTTCCTTTTCCTAGAAACTGAATTAATACTGTTTATAATACCTGAGATCTAAAACTACAATTGTATTTAAACTCAATACATTTTAATATGGATAATTTCAAAGTAAAATTATGTCATAATTTTGGTCTATTTTAGAATTTCTACCAAAATTTAAATGTAAAGCATTTTAATCATTCTCACTTGACAAATCCAAAGGTTTATACACATATGTCAACTTAACAAGATACTAATAGGTAGATAGGTCTATATTATTAAAAAGTTCATGAAGACAAACATACAAATAATTCTTTATTTTCAGAATATAGTTTTATTCAAAAATAATATTATCTTTTGTATATAAATAAAATCTTAAATTTAACTAAATTTTAAGTTTTATTAAAATTTATATAAATCAATTTCTTTTAGAATGAGAATCTTGAAAAAAGCCCATATTCATAGAAATAAGCCAGTAGACATATTATAAACAAGCCCTCCTGAGTTAATTAGTTATTACCATTTATTGCAACATATTACCTAATAATGTGGTGGGTAGGACACTGTCCATGAGCATAAAGAAATGTCTTATAATTAAGATGAATTTGAACCCATACTTTTGTGAAGCCAATATGTCTACTATTTAATTTAATATTATTTAATCATTCATAATGATAGAATGATTATGAACTGACAATGGATGTATTATAATCAAGAACCAATGACAGCAAGGAGCAGTGGAAGCATGCTTAAACATCTCGTATAAATCCATTTGACTCTGTCTCCAACCTTCATCCTCAGCTCAATTTGACAGGAGACAGTGATTTAATCAGTGGGGGGTCTGAGCTGTACAAGCTTATTCCTGTATTGTTCAGTAGGACAAATGTCTTCAATTACCATGACAATGTGCACCTTAGATGAGTCAGAGGTGAAGTGTGTGGGATTTTTAATTGAATTCTCTCTGTATCAAATCAGTTTCCCTAAGAAAGGCAGAATGAAATTCTAGTGGAGAGTCTCTGATGAAGTACCTGAAGGTGTGCTAGGGTTTAGCATGACTCAGAGAGATCTGGATGTGGAGCTTGTGACACTGATCCAGTTTGGACAACCTAATCTTGTTGATGTAAAAAATATTGTTCTGTTGGTCATTTCTGCTATAATTAATTTGCTTTGTGTCAAGTGCCATAGAAATGTATTTTATAGAATAATGTCACATCCAGATATTTGCATTCTAATATATGAACAATTATTATCCTGTTTGCTTCTAACATATTTCCTGAATCTAATCTCTTTGTGCCTACCCACAATATCCAGGTGTCTTTCAGGGATAATGTTTCCCAAGCAGAATTCTTGCTTTATGCTTTTCTCTTCTGAGATTGTCCTGAGGTCTAACTCATTTACTGGACAGATGTTTTACAGAGACAATTGTATCTACAAATGACAGATTAATGGTTCATCACATCGAGATTGAAGAACATGACTCACTTGTAGTGTCCC
>JADRCC010577233.1:5721-20619 GCA_019843855.1 Hylomyscus alleni
CTCTCTCTCTCTCTCTCTCTCTCTCTCTCTCTCTCTCTCTCTCTCTCTCTCAACTGTATCAGCACCTTCGTCCTTCAGGCCAGAGGCATTAACCTTCCTTCATGGTTTCCCACCACACCCAGCTTCCACCTGCTGGCTCGTCCATTTTTACCACAGGATATGCTTTCTGTGTTCCCACTTCCTCTTCACACTCTCACCTCTTCTCCCTTTTAGACCTTTTCTCTGCCACACTGCGCTCCCTCCCTCCCTCTCTCTCTCTCCTCTCTCTCTCTCTCCCCCCCCATTTCTTCCATCCCCACATATCTTTAATCACTTGCAGAACAGAACACATCACTTCCTTAAAACCCTTCCATGTCTTCTTATTCCTCTCAGAATAAAATCGAGACCCTGAAGCTCCCTGTGGTCTGGGTTTGTTTGCTCTCCAACTCTGTGGTGGTTTGAATAGGAGTGAACAGCATAGATTCTTGTGTTTGAATGCTTGGCCATAGGGGGCGGCACTATTAGGAGGTGTGGCCTCATTGGAGAAGTGTGTCACTGTGGAGGCGGGCTTTGAGATCGTCTATGCTCAAGCTACGCCCAGTGTGGTTCCTTCTGCTACCTGCCGAGGATGGTGTAGAACTCTCGGCTCCTCCTGCGTCACGTCACCTGGATGCTGCCATGCTTCCTGCCATGATGATAATGGACTGAACCTCTGAAATTATAAGCCAGCCCCAATTAAATGTTTTTCTTTATAAGAGTTGCCTTAGTCATGGTGTCTCTACACAGCCATAAAACCCTAAGGAAGACAAACTCCCTCTCATGTTTCTCTTTCTTTCACTGAACTGTTGAGAGCAAGAGAAACATCTCATTGTTTCATTCAGCAACGAAAATGCCCTCGTCTCTTCTCCCTCGGGGCTTTACACAAGCTCATCTCATGCATTACACCGACTCTATCCCTCAGGCCTCGCCATGACTGTGTTCCTCAGGTGTCTCTTCTCTGATGGCCCAAGTGATGCTCCTGCATTTCATGTAGACCTCATTCTTCTGCTCCGAACACCCCTCTTTCCTGTTCCCCTAGTGTTTCACATGACAAAACATTGCTATGTGCTTCTCTCTCTCTCTCTCTCTCTCTCTCTCTCTCTCTCTCTCTCTCTTCCACACTTGACTCTGACTCCTCCCACTAGCAGGATGGTCCAGCTCATGATACCAAGAAAGGTTAATGACAGTGGCCAGTACTTAACACCATTGAGAATGACCACAGTGCTTTGGACCAAGAGAGGAGATGCATCCCCTCTGATGTAGTCAGAAAGACTTAAATGTGACAGTTGATGACTTTCATAAGCTAATTTTCTAAAAGCCATACCCTCCCCCAAAAAAGAGCAAGAAGAAGAGAATCAACAAGCCTGGTAATAAACTAGGAAGAAATTCGCACTAAGGAATTCACTTTAAAATGGGAAACTGCTTGTTTTACTGGACTGTGGGGCTTGGATAAGATAAATCGTGGCTGCTTAGGAGGGAGCTGGGTAGAGTGAAATAAGCCCAGCAGAGGGACTCCTTGCTGTCTGGGAGGTTTAGTCAAAGGACACAGCAGATAGAGGAGAAAAGTGGTTCCCTTGTTTACATCCACTCCCGTGTCCACGAGGTCTTTGTCACTGGTAGGCCAGCTCAAACCTGTTGTGAGAAATCTGTTGTGGAGACTTGCCATTTTTATCTAGTGATATTTTTTTTTTTTTGAGAAAGTTTTTCCAGACTCTATTTGGTTGGAGTCACAATCTGATCCAATAAACAAAACAAAACTAAAATAAAATAATAATTTCTGTGTTAACCAGCTGTTCTGTGGTAAACAGGTCCCCAGTCTCGGGACTTGGAAGAACAGTTGATTTCTTGCCCATATTCTGTATCTGGAGCGAACTGGCCTCCGACCTACTCCTGAGCTCTGTATCTTTGTGTTCTAAGATCTAGGCCAGGGGAACAGCCCCTATTTGAGATGCGCTGGGCTGGTGGCTGAAGGAAGACAGAGCCAGAGGACACATGCTGGCTCACATGCCGCAGGCCATGCCGGGTCACATGGCCAAACCCACTGTACTGGGCTGGAGATAAATAATCCTCCTGCCAGACTCTACAGACCACGGGGGAGCCGTGGGCAGACACAGGGATCTTGAGATAACCTGAGGAAGGAGGAAGGAGACTTTTGTAGGACACTGGTACCTCATTAGCAAGCATTCACTACCTGCCAGCTGTCTTAAATGCTTTACACCTACTGCTCATTGAAACCCCACAATTATCCTGTCAGATAGGTAATATTATCACCCCATTTCCTATATTGAGGCCCAAGTTCACACAATAGAAAATGGCACAGTCAGGTTTCACCATGAGCCTCAGCAGCCCCCTCCCTGTCTGCCACTCTAGGTGCTGTTGAAAGAGTGTTGTGTGTGCTTTTGGCAAACAGTGCTGTGTGTTGATCAGTTTTAACCTGCATGAATACTTAACTCTGCTGAGTGAGTCCTTCTGTTGGAGCCTGGGAATGGTATTTTTAACTAATCTTTGGATTTTTCAACTTCCATCCATAGTTTACTCTTATCGAGCTACATGGGTACTTGCTAGAAGTCACCTAACTCCCTAGGGAATGAGGTAAGTTCTAAAGGAAGACGCACACACGCATGCGTGCAGTCTCTTAGCCCTGCAATAGCTGCTCACAGGGAAACCTCCAAATGTGGTTGCTGACGCTCAGTGTGAAGAATCTCTGCACAGAACAAATAGGGATGCCAAACGCCCTGTTTCTCTGGACTCTCTGTCTTCCTGATGTCTAAAAAGGCTCTCTGACATCTCGGGAGCTTACGACATGGCCAGTGCAGTCTTGAACCCATAGCAGCCGTGGTTACCTGTATAAAAGGAGCACTGCATTGACCCAATCAACCTTCCCTAATAGAGGGAGAGCTCTTTGAAGAGCTGTTGGTAGTCAACGGGTGGCCAGGGGAAGGGAGCCATTTTCAGTGTTGTTGCCACTGATAAATCGTCCAAACTCCAAGAAATAGTTCCCCATCAGTACACATCCAGCAACCCTAAACCCTGTAGGACACACACGGGGTGGGCAGGGGGGGGAGGTTGAGGAGGGAGGGAGGAGAGGAACTAGTTGGAAAAAAAGAAGTTATCAGGAGAAGAATGGGAAGAGGAGAAAATAATAGGGGTTAAATCTGTTTATGAAATTGTAAAAATAAGAAAAGAGAGAGTGGAGGGAGGGAGGGAGGGAGGGAGGGAGGGAGAGACAGAGGGAGGGAGGGGAAGGGCAGGGAGGGAAGGAGGGAGGGGCGGAGGGAGGCAGGGAGGGAGGGATGGAGGGAGGGAGAAGGGAGAAGAGAGGGAGTCTGGATCGTTCTGGTTGGCTTCTCTGACAATGAGCAGCCCGTTGGCTCCTCCGTTTTTTCTGAAATGGTGCTTTTACCTGGCTGTCTCCTGCCGCTCCAGAATTCCTGTAAACACTCTGTTTATAACTGCCCCCAAAGGAAAGAATAAAGATTATCCGACAGGCCATTGCCTTCTAGAACAAGAGTAGACCCAGTGAATACTCTGCACGCTAATCTCAAGATAGGGAGGCGGGGGCATTTGAGCTGCCATCATTTCAGCTTAATTGGCAGCTGTTTTATGAATGTTTTATGGAAGATGCTAAGTCTCAGGCCCACAAATTGCCCACTTGATGTCAGTTTTAGGAGGAAATAATGCTTTATCTTTATGGCTAGCTGTCAACTCTGTGTTGGTATGTCTGCGGGGAGAGAGGGGAATGTGGGTCACTTGGTGACAGACAACAGTCACATCCATCGAGCTGATGCCACCTGGTTGCCTCTGCCATCAGCGAGCTCAGAAGCACCTAGGCAGGGAGTGACTCTTTCAGATCCAGCGTTGAGGTCAAACTTCCTTTGTCAGCGTTGCTGTGCGCACTCCAGAAGAACATGAGTGTCCCTCTTGATCACTTCAGCCTTTAAGAGTTCTTGCTTCCCTGTGTAGCAACAAGCAAACAAACAAACAAACATTTTTCTTCACAACCAGCCCAATGCCATTACTGCTTATGAACACTAGTCATCTCTTGGTGCAGAAGTGCGGCCATGTTGTAAGCTGTGGACAGCGCTTTGGCATTGTAGTATTGGATGGTGTTGGAGAAAGGAACACTCTTCAAGCCCTGTTAATAAAGCCACCATGAGTAGGCTGGTATGGTGGCATACGGCTTTAATCCCAGCAATCAGGAGGCAGAAGAAAGGAGATCTCTGAGTTCAAAGCCAGCCTAGTCTACAGAGTGAGTTCCAGGACAGTCAGAGCTACACAGAGAAACCCTATCAATCAATCAATCAATCAATCAAACAAACAAACAAACAAACAAACAAACCATCACTGGCATGTGGAAAAGGCATGGCTAGTGAGCAACTTAGTATTGTATTCATGTATTTTCACCTGTTGCTTGGGAAGGGGTCTATGGTGGTTTGAATAATACCTCCCATAGACTCATAGATTTGAATGCTTTGTCACCAGGGGGTGACAGAAGATGTGGCCTTATTGGAGGAAGTGTGCCACTGGGGGTGGGCTTTGGGGTTCTAAGTGCTCCAAGACACCAGACTCGACTTCTCTCTCTTCCTGTTGCTTTTATATCCGATGTAGAATTCTTAGCTCCTTCTCCAGCACCATGTCTGCCTGCCCGCTGCCATGCTTCCTGCCATGCGTATAATAGACTAAAGCTCTGAAACTGTAAGAAACCCCCAGTTAAACGCCTTCCTTTATAAGACCGGCCTTGGTCATGGTGTCTCTTCACAATAGAATACTGACAAAGACAGGGTCTTTGTGGGAAAACTACACACACGCTTTCTGCTTGTGAGTGAGCTCTCTGGCTCCCGTGGTTTTGGTTGCCGCACTGGCATCCTCTTCAGCCCACATACAACTCGCTAGCCATGACATTTGATGACCTAGAGTCTTATCCTTGACTTTAAAGAACATTACGGTATTACTTACAGCTTTCTTTGATTTTTTTTCTTTAACAAAAAGTAATATATATTATTAAAACTATATGTAGTGGAAAATCCTACCTAAATCATTCTCGTGTCCTATATTTTAACATTCTTTCATTTGAGGAAAGGTATATGCTGTTTCTCCCTAATTTTTAAAGTAGTAGTATGTGTGTAAGGATTAGCTCTATAACGGTGAACATCCAAGAGCTCTGGATTCATGAATGAAAGACAAAGACACACACACACACACACACACACACACACACACAGCAATATTTTTAATATGCCTTATTAGCTCAATGGCTGCTCACTTCCTGAACCTCCCCACGACTAGCACACCCTCTGCTACCCCAGACCCAGTCAGAGAAGTGACGCCTGGGGCTGCTTCCCTGCCTCTTACGCATTGGTGGGACCTTAAGTCTGATCTGTTCCCCAGCATGGCGATTCTTTCTCTTTTTTTTCCCCTTGGTCCCTTGCCAGAGCCATCTAAAAGTCCCGCCTCTGTCTCTCTGCCCAGCTATTGGCTGTACAGCAACTCTTCATTACCAATCAAAGTCAGCTGGGCGCAGGGACCCTCAGCGTCTAGAAGCTTGGCTTTTGGGAGCAGACTAAGACACAGCATTCGAAGCAATCCCCAACACAGCTCCCTCAGGTATATTTCCTCATTCCCTTTAGGGATTGAATCCAGAGCCATTCAGGTGTGAGGCAAGACTCCACCACTAAACTACACCCACCCTCAGCCCTCATTTCTTTTCATATTGGACCTGTTCATCTGTGCAAGACAAAGATGGAAAGAAGATGAAATATGGAAGATAAGAGGTTTATCTGAGGGTTCTTAATATAATATGAAAATTACAGAACTATCACCCATCCTAAATAATATCTGTAAAAAAAAAAAAATGCTGCGAATGCCATTGAAGAAAATAATTACCTGAAATGTGTTCACTGTCCCTGGTCATTTCAAGACTGGTCCTGAGTCTCTGGTATGTGGGCAGCTCAGCACGAGAGATTGGTTTTTTAGTGGGAGATCATTTAAGGAAAGTGATTCTGCCAAGAAGGACTGAAATAGCACCTTGCTTTTGCATAAATTTACATTTATCTTTAGAAAATGATAAGATTAGAAGGGACCCTGCAGAGGGAAGGCAGTCTTTTATGGCATGTGGGCAGGGGAAACACAGATTTGGGAACCAAGGATGGTTTTGTTATATGGGAGGATCTCAGGAAAATGAAGTTTCTTCCCTTTTTGTTTGTTTGTTTGTTTGCCTGGTTGATTTTGTTTGTTTGTTCTTTTTTCTGTTTTTTTTTAAAGTAGTTTTTTTGGGGGGGCCCAATCTGGCCCCGCTTGCTCTGGCCTATTTATTTATTATATATAATTACACTGTAGCTGTCTTCAGACACACCAGAAGAGGGTATGAGATCTCATTATAGATGATTGTAAGCCACCATGTGGTTGCTGGGATTTGAACTCAGGACCTCTGGGACAGCAGTCAGTGCTCCTAACCTCTGAGTCACCTCTCCAGCCCTGCTTGTTTGTCTTTCAAGACAGGGTCTCTCTCTGTAGTATTGTCTGTAGTGGAACTCGCTCTGTAGAGAGGTTGGCCTCAAACTCATAGAGATCTGCCTGCCTCTACCTCTCAAGTGTTGGGATTAAAGGCTTGCACAGTCACCCCTTGGCAAGTATCTTCCTTTTTAAATTATTGATAACCTGCTTTGGATTTTCAGCTTTTGAAAATGCAACCCCTTAGCAGGTGTTAATCACAGCCTGACTAGACAGGGAAGACTCCAAGTAACACTTTGATGAAAAGTAGTTTTGAACCAAAGATGGGTAGACTTATTTCTAAATCTGGAGCTTTTAAATTAAATACTTTGAATGTTATTCTTTTATAATCTCCTTTGAAGCAAGTAGGTGGCAAAGAGGGCAAGCTAATGCAGAGAAAAGATTCTCTCAGGACCCAGCTAATGCAGCTTTACTTTCTAAGAAAGATGTGTTTGCCGAAGCCCACCCCTGTCAAGGCGCCACACTTTTACAATGGTGAGGGTGAGAGAAGGGAAAGAAAAGTGATGAATTCAAGAATCACTGAAGAATTCAAAATTCAATGGCTGGAGAGAAGGTTCAGTGAGTTAAAGTGCTTGCTGGAAATCTGAAGACATGAGTTTGAGCCCTGGGTGGTGGAATTCAAGAACCAACCCCTACAAGTTGACCTTTGACCTCCAAAGTCTTATGCCAGATGTTTGCCCCACCTCCCACAATTAGATAAATGTAATTAGATAAATGTAATTAGATAAATGTAATGAATGTAATTTAGTTCTAGTAAGAGTTGATAATTTAGAAGTAACCGGAGGAAGTGCTGTTAAATCTGTTATGTTGATTGGGGCTGTCTCTGAGTCAAGGGCATGAACTCTTTGTGTTAAGGGCCAAATAATAAATCCTTTAGTCTTTAGGGCTAATGGCCTAAGGTAAATACTCAACTTTGCCCGCCTTGCCTTGGTAAGGCAATGCTCTAATGAGTGGTGGAGGCTGCCTTTCAATAAAACTTTATTTGTAAAATCAGGCTGGGAGCAAGATTTGAGCTATCCCCTCACCAGCACTACTCTGTTAAGCTGCCATATTAAGCTGCCCTACTGAGCTGCCATATCAAGGCCTCAAGAGTATCTTTTTCTGCTTCAGGTAGGTGAAGTAAATAACTTTCTGCCTCCAAGAAGCTCCAGGGTGACAAAGAGACCACGTGACTGTGGATAGAACGTTTGACCTCAGGCAGTGTTGCCCTTTTAAGACTATAAATATTGATAAATAATGTCGTCCCTTTAATACTATAGAAGATTAATGAGATAGCTCATGTGAAACATTTTGATTTACTCAGATGAACATCATTTTTTAATGTTAAATTGATGCTTGCTCTTTAGAAGCCCCAAAGGGAATAAGTAAATAAATCAAATAACCATAAATAGATACAAGCATTAGAAGTTCAAAAGTCAGAAGTTCTTTTTTTCTGTAACCAATCTACCCATTTGTTTCCATAGGCAGTCTCTTATATGTAGAGGTTGGGGCTGCTCTGCCCCCACCACATCAATGATTAATAAGAACAAATGACCCTACAGACTCACCTATAGGCCAATCTGATGGGGGCATTTTCTCCTCTCCACTGAGAATCTGTCTTCTCAGATGACTGTAGGTTGTCTTGAGTAGGCAAACACTAACCAGAACATATATTCTGCTCATGATGAAAAAGAACATGAGGGATTTAGCTTTCTGTGCCTAGCATATTTGACTTGACACCATGCCTAAAGTGCAGCCCTATTGTAATAAATAATGGAATGTCTTTCTTCCTTGAGGCTGAGTGGAATCCTCCTGCACAGCTATCATACATTTGTTGATGGACTCTTAGGTTCCTCTGTAACATGGCTCATGGGAATAAATTGTATTACATGTGCAAGTGCATAAGTCTCTTTGCCTAGTGATTTAGAACTGTGAACATCGGGCTGCAGAAATGACTCAGTGGTTAGGAGCATTGACTGCTCTTCCAGAGGAACTGGGTTCAACTCCCAGCATCCACAAGGCAGCTCACAACCGACTGTAACTCCAAGATCTGACATCCTCACAGACATACATGCAGGCAAAAAAAAAATACCAATGCACAACATATGTATACAAAACAACTTTGAACATCTACTCAAAAGCGAGATTCCTGGATCTAAATGCGACTGTTTTGTCAAGGGGGAGAGGAAGAATTGGGAACACTGCTTATATAGCTTTGTGGGATTGTGTACACAAGGGATTCCTGGAAAGATACGGAAGACCCAGATTGGTCAGATCCCAGGATACCTTTTAGATCAAGGGATTCGAGAATACCGAGAGAGTCAGATACGCTTTCTTTCTACTACTGCGGTGGTGCAGGGGATGAGATGGTTCACACTTCAGCAACTGACTGCAAACCAGCACGTAGAGACAAATAAGATCATAGGGGCTGCAGGCTTTCCTGGTTGATGAATAGATTATTTTCCAGTCTAGTATCAGGGAGATGCAGTTATTGCCTAAGATGTGCTTGTGGATAAGCTGGAGATAAGCCCATCAGTTTATTCTTCTGCAGTTTCTGAAATGACTATGAGCCATCAGGGGCTAGGTATGTGTGGATTGTGAAAGTGTACTTCTACTGTTCGGGAGCAGGTTAATATGGGATTTCTTTTCGTAGCTAAACCAGGAGAGGTTCTCTACAATATTCCGAAGTCCCAGTATAGGAGAGTACAGCTGAGGTGAATCATGAAATAGCTCTAAAACAAAGTAGAGCGAGAAAGTAGAGAATGAAATGGGCGTCTGTTACAGGTTTGGGAGTGGCTGACTGTCTTTGCTCTGTGTCTGAAGCCTAAGTAATTGTTACCATCTGATTGGGAGCCTTGGGCCAGGGAATGGTATTTTCAAAGGAAAGGACCCAGGAGGTATTCTCAAAGGTTGCCACCTCTGCCTGGTAAACAGGTTCTAGATTCTTCACCAAGCCTCAGCCTTCAGGTCTGAACTCTAGCTGTGACTTCGAGGCTGTAGTAAATTAAGAGCTGCTTATTCTCCAGTCAAGTGTCAATGGAGATGCGGTTCCCCCGCTAAGATTCGCTTGTGAACACTGACCTTTGAGAAGCCGGGAGTAAAGCAGATGAGTGACTCATCTGCAATTCAAACGGCCACAGAGGTATTTATCAGCTGAGCTACTTTACCAAGAACAATGGAGCCGGTTCCGTGGATGGTGGTCAGGTTCTGTTTGTACTCTCACTGAGCCGCAGAACAAAACCCTTCCTTTGTCATTCCTCCTCCTTCCCCTCCGCCCTCTGTAATGGAGTAGCATCTTGATGCCACCACCACAGGCCCAGAGGACCCTTCCTTCCCTGTCCTTCTGGTCCCTGCGCATCACATGCTTTCAGGTTTGGTTGGAGTGATAGTTGTAGTCCCGACCAGTTTGCGTGCTTTGTGAGTATTTTACTCGTGCTATTACTCTGTGGTATTGGGGTCGTGAGTCACAGGGGCAATGGGGTGTCAAGTGGAAGGTCTCAGGAAAACTCAGAAAAAAAAAAAAAACCCTATACTGTATGAGAAATAATAGGAGCTGGGGCTGGGTGTGCATTTCAATAGAAGAATATTTGTCAAGCTTCCACAAGGGCACAGCATGGGTTTTACCCCTCCTGTACTGCAAGGGATGGAAAGATGGAGGGAGGTAAAAAGGGAGAGAGAGAAAGAAAAGAGGAAGAGGAAGTGATGTGGGTAACAGAGAGAGGAGAGGAGCTTAAGGTAGAGACTCATCCTGGATATTCTTGTGTGATAGCAAAGACATGGATAGTTTGTTTAGACGGTTGGTAAGTGTTCCGTATGGGAGCAAGCTTAGAGAGGTAAAGTAGGGTCCATCTGTGGAGCCTGGGGTACCACACTCAGAGACTTACTGTGCGAGTGACCAGAAATAATCGCATGCTTTGTAGAAACAGAGTAGCTTAATGGGAACAGGATGCGGTGAATTACTTTGCTGAATCACAGGATACTGCAGCCTCGTCAGGCCTGCTTAGATGAGAGCCTGGATCAGGGTGATGAGAGAGAGAACAAGTCAAAGAAAGTCAAAGAAACAAGTAAAATTAAAAACAGCAAACAATAAACCCAAACAGCCAGACATGGAAAGTCATGGAGAATAAACCTGTCTAATGGCTGATGTTAGTGTTTGAACAACTGCACCGTCTTTATAGCTAGTAAGAAATAGACATTCCCTTTGAAGATTTGTCAGTGGAGGAGAGCGTATGGAGGGTTCCATACAGCTAGGAAGACACAGAACCAAGGAAAGGAAAGGAGGAAAGGTTAGGGACCTCAGAGAACAGCACCTTGTATTGTGGAGCTATTGATAGGATGATTGTGAGTGTTCAATGCAAACTGAACAAGAGTTTTACTTGAAACTCAGAAGGCTTAAGTGTCTTTTGAAAGTAAAATGTGAGCAGACTGATAAGTGGTAATTTGGGGAGTTAAGAGTATAGTGTATGAGGTAGTCGGGTAGCAGGCATAGACGATGGAGCTGGCAGGCATAGATGATGGAGCTGGCAGGCGTAGATGATGGAGCTACAGGCGTAGATGATGGAGCTACAGGAGTAGATGATGGAGCTACAGGCATATTTGATGGAGCTAGGAGGAATGTATCAGGAAGCTAGCAGGAATAGATAATAGAGCTGGCAGGCATAGATAATGGAGCTAACAGAAATAAATAAGGGAGCTAACAGGCATAGTTGATAGATCTAGCAGGAACAGATCATGGAGCTAGCAGATTTAGATAATGGAGCCAGCAAGACTAGATCATGAAGCTAGCAGACATAGATAATGGAGCTAGCAGGAATAGATGTCTTGCCTCTGAAATTTGATAGTGAAAAGAGAATGTGAAATAAAAATGAATAGCAGCAGGAGTCTTGCAGATTATCCCAACTGATTAAGATGTGTTTTCTCTAGAAAAGAAAGCTAGGGAATCTTAGGACCTGTGAGGTGCTCGAAAGTCCCCCTTGGAGCCTGCCTCCTCTGGTAAGGTGTGTGAGTGGCGCTTTTTATTTATGGCAATGCTTTTATTTTACTTTTAGCGTATAACTCCACCCCTCCCCCAACCCCACCCAGCTCGGGATCATCTGCGTCTGCCTTTTTTTTTCTAGAAACTTCCCTGAAGAAGTCAGGAGATGGAAGATCAGAATTTCTGTATTTGAAATGATGGTGCGTGGGGGTAGAGGAGGAAGGGGAAGAAATCATTGGTGTCCCCCTTCGCAATAAAGTTTCATATCTAGGCTAAAATAAGGGTCTCCTGACCTGAAGCCCAGACCATTCCTGCTGTGCCCTGTTGTCTGTCAGGGAGGAGAGGGAGGGAAGGATCGCTTTTCAGGTCATGCTGTCCATCGAGAGTCACCAAAACCCACAAATGTCACCTGTTGTTAATGAGAAAGGGGTGAGGGCTGGGAGATGCTTCAGCAGTTAAAGGCCAAAACCCCACGAGTGGGCTGAGAAGCTGTTGAAGGGACCACACCTGTCTGTCTGAGGTCCTGTGAAGGGAAACCTCATTCCACCTGACAGGAATTAACAGGACGTGCAGTCTCCGCTCCTGGGCCGAAAGCTCTGAGTAGCTTCCCCCGTATCTGTTACACTCTGCTCTCAGCTGCCAGGTCACAGGTATCCTGGCTTGTAGGAGAAAATGAATCCTGTAGCTGTGGCCTCACACTGGGCTTCCTGACTGTCCTGATTCTCCGTGGGGTCATCCTGTGACGCTGGGTCGCACAACTTGCCTTCAGGGTGGTCTCCTTCAGCCGTCCAGTTCAGAATATTTTGTTTTCATTTTTTCGGCCTTGTGCTGTTTGCTCCTGTCTGCTAATGTGTCGCTTCTTTCTTAGTGACTTTGTGCTCATATTTGGAAAAACTACCCAGATATATTTATTAGTTTCCTTTTATTAAGTTTTTGGTTAGTGTACAAAGTCACAGACTTCGTTGTGGTGTCATCACCGAGCTTCGCTCATATACATCCATCTTCTTTAGATATAGAGGGTTGGTTAGGTTTGATTGTTGGGTACTAGGGGCTGAACCCAGAGTCTCACATGTGCTAGGCAAGTGACCTCCCACTGAGTATACCCCAGCTCTTTGTGTGTGCGTGTGTAGTATGTGCACACTAAATATCATTTTTATCATTATTGATTTTGAAACAGGCTTACCTAGGCTAGCCTTGAACTTTTGTTCTCTGGAGTCCAACCAAGCCTCCATCCACATAGCTCTCAGAGGACCTTTCACATCTGCCTCTTCCCAGATGTTCTGCTTGGGAAGGCCAGAAATGGAGGATCAGGATTTCTGTGGTTTTCTGGCATCTGGATCACCCTATCCTTTTCACCATATCCTTTGTAGCTGGTATGACAGGCCACCACACGCAACCAGGACCACCTTATACCATGACTTCCATTCTTGTATCACAAACTGTTTTAGCATTCTTCTAAACTGCTTCTGCAGGTATGAGAAGGGACATGAATGGACATGGGCTTCCAGAAGGAAGGTCCCACTAGAGGACATTTGTAATTGCTGCTTTCACAGTAAGTGGGCATCTGTGGGGCTGGTTGTGTTCTCCTAACACCTTGATGCCTATCAGCATGCTCAGACTAGGAAACTTATTTGAGGCTTCCTATTTTGTCTAAATGGGGGGGAAAAAAGAGTTGAAACTTTTAAAACACACATTAGTAGTATAGTCAAATATCATGTGTAGATTTGCCTACATGTTAAAGTTTATAATAATTTGCAAAAATAAAAAAATAAAAATAAAAATCTTATTTACAGTTAGGCACACATCTCTAATTGCAGCACTCAGAAGGCAGAGGCAAGTGAATCTTTGTGTGTTCAAGGTCACTCTGGTCTACAAAGTAGTTTCAGCACAGTTAGGGCTACAAAATGAGACTGTCTCAATATAGGGGTGTGTGTGTGTGTGTGTGTGTGTGTGTGTGTGTGTGTGTGTGTGTGTATCTTAATAATTGAAATTTGAAGCCAAGTATGGTAGCACATGTCTTAATTCCAGTACTTGGGAAACAGAGGCAGGTAGGTCTCTGAGTTCCAGGCTAGCCTGGTCTACAAAGTGAGTTCCAGGACAATTAGGGCTACACAGAGAAACCCTGTCTCAAAAACCAAAAGAAAAGAAAGAAAAAATTGAAAATTGAAATACTAAATTTTAAATTCATTTATATATATATATGTGTGTGTGTGTGTGTGTGTGTGTGTGTGTGTGTATGCAGAATTCCGATGTCTGTATCACATGGCAATTTTGTTTTTAATGCTTTGAGAAACTACCCTTCCATTTTCCAAGGCAACCATACCAATTTACTGCCATGCCCACTCCAGTGAAATCTGTGTGTCAGGCTTGAAGGCTTGACCGTGGATCTGAGGCATACAGCTTCAGAAGACTAGCCTCCTGATATTCTGTGGCATCTCCCAACTTGGATGTGTTCCAGATTTGTCTCTGCAATAGTCGATGGAGGGTCTCGAGTGCTAGGTGCCCCCCAAGATATGATTTACTAATAGCCAAACAAAATTAGATGTTGCTCTCTGACCTTCATCAATATTCCAACATCTTAGCCGAAACCTGGCTTGGAATTTTGTAGGGAATGTTACACATTCAGACTAATTGCCTCCAGAATTGTTAAGGAGATAATGAGGGAGGAGCATTGAAGTTTACTGAATAGAAGTTGATAATCCAAGGGCAAGGTCAACTAGAATCCTCATTTTCACTCACATACAGCAGCTGAGCTGGGACCCCTGGGGCATATCTCTGCTAGCCCAGAAGATTAGCATAGTGGACTTTTACTAAGGATGGGCTGGACCTTGAGCCTGGTGTGTGAGAGAGAGAGAGCTGTGCTGTGAGAGAATTGTGCTGCGAAGCCCCTAACCATGCGGTCTGTAGCCCTGTGGGCTCAGCTGGGTCCTGCGCAGCCAAGTGCTCTGAGCCCAGGGGAGGAGGGGGGGCCGGTGCAGCACACGTCCAGAAGAGGTGACTGCTGCTTTAGACCCATTGCCGCCTGACTTTTCTTTTTCTTTTGTAATGACCATAAAGGCCTGATGCCTGATTTTAAGAATATACATTCAGATCCTGCACTTCCTTGTGTTGTGTCTGCCATTTTTTCAGTTGTCGACTCTTTGTCCACCTGATTACCGGGACCCCAATTTTTCCCTTGGGTTGAGTGACCACCAAGGCTTCCCAGTCCACGACAATTTACAATCCCACAAACAATGCACAAGAGGTCTGCCTTGACGCCCTTGGCAGCACTGATTTTCTGTGCTTCCCATGGTGGCTGTCCTCATGGCTGTGAGGTAGCGTCTCAACATGGTGTGCTTGCGTTTACGGAGATTAACAGTGCTACATCCTTCCACGTGTACACGGGCTTGCTTATCTTCTTTGGGGCACTGTCTGTC
>JADRCC010577234.1:0-22299 GCA_019843855.1 Hylomyscus alleni
AATGGAACTGATAGAGCCAATGGAGAAAACAGTGTGGAGGTTGCTTAAAAACTAATAGAAGCACCATAAGACCCAGGCTTACCACGCCTGGGCATAGACACAAAGAACTGAACTCTAAGTCAGTTTCCTACTGAGAAGCTTGCATAGCCATGTCTATTGCTGCTGTGCCACTCATAACAGTAAGGAATTGGAACCAACCAAGATATCAATCAACAGGCTGATGGATTTCAAAAATATATGGTGTGCCTATATGCACATGGAATCTCATTCAGCTATAAAGAGGATGAAATTATGACATTTACCAGGAAATTGATGAAAATGGTGTTCAGTGTGTTAAACAAAATAAACTAGATTCAAAAAAGACAAACATCATGTGTCATCTGGCATGTGAAATCTGTATTTATATGTGTGTATGTGTGTGTATGAGAGAGAGAGGGAGAGAGAAAGAAGAGAGAGAGTATAAATAAGAAGAATATAAGAGGAAAGAAAAGTCTGAAAGGAAGAAGGAGAAAGAGTCTGAAGAGAATAGAATATTTGTAACATGAAAGTCTAAGGAGGGATTATTTGTGGGAAGAGAGGAAAGGAAAGCCATGGTGGGGGCAAGTTAGAATGAACAATATTGATCTAGTTGTATGAAAATACCCTGTGAAAACTATTTGTGTATGTGTGTGTGCACATGTGTGCATGCTAACCAAAACTCAATTTTAAGAAAGGTTTGGCTTTCATTTTTAAATCTTGGTTTTCTTTTGTGTCTGTTTAGTTGGTTTGGGGGTTTGGGTTATAGGAGTGTTTGTTTGACTGGCCTTCAACTCAAAAACCTGCATACGAATTAGAGGTATACTGTTCCAAGCCCAATCCAGCCCTATTTTTTGATTTTTCAATACTGGTGACAAAGTAAAAAAGCTTCAAAACTCTTTATGCAATCTAAAATATAGCTTTTTTTTCTTTATACCTTGATCCATGAAAAAAGTGGGAAGGCAGTATTCCCACAGAACACACATTTGCAAGCGTAATATGACTTACTGAGCGCCCCGCCCTGCCCCAGAATTTCTTCGTGCAGGTTAGCATCAGAAGACTATGGAATGCTACTGCAAAGAAAGTTTTTTGGTGTAATCCAGCATGTTCCAGATGCTATAAAATCCTTTTCCTTCTTGACTGTCAACTAGCTTGTGATACATAATAAATAACCCCCACCATGAAGCTTTAAAATAACAACCATTTACTTGACGCATGTTACAAATATTCTGTGCTTCTGTAATTTGGGCCTGGCCAGGATGGCTAGCTCTTCTGTTCTCTGCCCAGCTAGCTGTCAGGCCTGTGGCCACCTGCCAGGTGGGCAGGGATCTGGCTGGTCTAAGATGGCTTCAGTGGTGGCATTTCTGTGGCACCTGGTCCTGCCGACAGCAAGTTGACACATACAAGAACTGTCGAGACAAAGACTGAGATTGGTACAAAACAGCTTCTGATGCGTTCCAATGATCAGAAGCTAGCCTGTGGGCCAGCCCAGGAAGAAAAGACGAAGTACAAAGTCACATGACAAAAGGCGTGAGACAAAGGGCATGCTGGGAAGGATGGTGGGGAGCATATCCGTAGACTTGTATGATTTCTGCCAACTTCCCCAGTTACCATGACATCTGGACTCATGATGACAGTGGAACTGAGCAACACAACCTTTTAAGGCAGTGGCAACTCAGAGCCTTTGACTTTCTTGCAACAGTAACGTGCCCTAACTACCTTCACACACAGACCTCACCACCACATGGTGCAGATACCTAGCCAGACCTGGCATAACCCCAGCTCCAGCTCAGAGCTTTGAAAAATCAGAGAGCATGCTCCTTCCCAGCACGTACTTTGCCCAGTCCACAATGCAGACAACAGATGGACAGATTAAATATGAGAGGAGACCGCTTTCCAGGCTACCAGTGGCACCAGGGCCATTAATCTACCCAGAGGGAAGTTTCCTGAAAACCAGGGCATTTTGTTGTTGTTTTGTTTTGCTTTGCTTTGCTTTGCTTTGCTTTGCTTTGCTTTGCTTTGCTTTGCTTTGCTTTGCTTTGCTTTGCTTTGTAGGATACTATAGGATCTTCTTTGAAGATATTACTCTCCAACAGGACCAGGGAGTCAGCAGTGAAAACAATTTCCATCCTTGCAGTCAAGGGGTTTGTAAACAGAGAGGCAGAGACCCAAATAAGGAAGCACTGTTACTGGTGAAGGAAGCCTATACTCCTGTAAAGGATGACAAAATATTCAAATGAGTTTGTGAATTCTGAAAATGACTAATCATTGGAATGGACACACCAGGTTTTGTGACCAGAACCCAACTCTGTGGGCTTAACTGACTGGGTAAGTGATAAAAGGTGAACGGCAGGATTCATGGTCTCCTTCTCTCGCCATCTTTCTCTCCTCCTCTCTGTCTCTCACTATCGTCCCCACAACTGTATGTCTAGTGGCTTCTGTTCCTAACTGGGCAGGCCTACATGCCCCCTACTTCTGCCAGGTAACCATGGCTGCATCTTTAGCCACTGACTTGAGGCATGGCTAGACCATGAGTGGCCACCACATCTCCTGCTGGTTTCCCAGCTCTGTAGAGGCTTTCTGGACAGTCCCCTACATCTGCATTCAAGTCTACCCTGTAAGCACTTGCCTGAGTTCTGTACACATACATGGCCCAGTGCTGCCTGACCCCTCACATGGAACCTAAGTTATATAAAGGAAGCAGGGCAGGGGGAGGTTAAGGGACACCAGGGGCGGGTCACTGAGATCCTCACCCACCAAACTGTGAGATTTGAATGCTCTAGAGGGCAGTAGGGAGGCAGGTTCCTGTTTACAAAGACCAAGTCACTGAAGGCAGCTCTTCATAGCATCTGACTTAGAATTTACACACAGTTTCATCTTACTCTTTAGGTAAGATTAGGACCAATTCTCCATCAAGAGACCACCGCCAATATCTACATAAATTATTCATATACTCAGGGTTGAAGAAGAAAAGACAACGATGCCTATCCACACAGGGACCTGAAACTCAAAGGAAACCGATTTCAGAGCTCAAGATGTGGATTCACCATCTGAGAACCTTACGGTGGGACCCTTGAACCGGAAAGCTTAGGAGAAAGGAACCAGGTTTTAGGGACCCTGGCTCAGTTGTCAAAGTAACTAATGTTTCTTAGTGTGCACGGAAAGCTGTGACTTCAGAACAAGGCCCAGGAAGATACTCAAAAGCTGTTTCTCCCTGACCCACTTACCGCTGTCAATGCACTATGAATCTTTGTACAGAGCCCTAGCAAAACCACCTACACACGTGAGGCTGCACAGGGCCTCGGGTGGAAGGTAGCACAAACAAGTCTTGTGGTTATTCTCTAAAACTTTAGTGCGACATAGTGTAGTCTTTGAGACATACTCCCAAAACTAGCTTGATAACCCTTTTTGTTTTTAACATGTCATCATTTTCTAACACAGTGGAAAGGGTTGGAATCTTCCTCAAATCTGAGAGACCCTTAATACAAATTATATGGGAAAGAAAGAAAATGTGACTCAATAAGGTTAATATATCCGACTGTCCAAGGAGCAAGTTCTTTTTTTTTTTTTTTTTTTTTTTTTGGATTTTTTCTTTTTTTACATTTCAAATGTTTTATCCTTTCCAGGTCTCCCTTCAGAAACCCCTTATCTCATTCCCCACTCCCTGCCTCTATAAGGGTGTCCCCCCCCATCTACCCACTCCCTTTTTCCTGCCCTGGCATTCCCCTACATTGGGGCATCGAACATCCTCAGGTCCAAGGGCCTCTCCTCCCACTGATGTCCAACAAGGCCATCTTCTGTCACATGTGTGGCCAGTGCCATGGGTCCCTCCATGTATATTCTTTGGTTCGTGGCCCAGTCCCTGGGAGCTCCAGGGGGGTCTAGCCTGTTGATACTGTTGCTCCCTCCATGGGACTGCAAACCCCCTCAGCTCCTTCAGTCCCTTCTCCAACTCCTCCATCAGAGACCCCCTTGTTCAGTCCAGTGGTTGGCTGTGAGCACCTGCCTCTGTATTTGTCAAGCTCTGGCAGAGCCTCTCAGGAAACAGCCATCAGCAAGCACTTCTTGGCATTCACGATAGTGTCCAGGTTTGGAAGCTGTATATGGGATGGACCCCAGGTGGGGAAGTCTCTGGATGGCTTTTCCTTCAGTCTCTGCAAGGAGCAAGTCTTGAATCGCTCTGATTTTTATGCACAGGGTCTCAGTTGCATTTCCTTAAAATGTATATGTTGGAGGGCAAGACAAAACTGGATTTGTTTTTCTTTTGTGGAGTTTTCTGGTTTGTTTGCTTGCTTGCTTTTACATTACTGGGAATTGAACTTGGTGCTTTGTACCTTGTAGTCAGATGCTCTACCTCTGAGCTGTGCCTCTAACCATGTTTCTAATTTTGTTTACAGCGCTGAAGATTGAACAAAGGCGCTGCTGTTCTATGGTGAGCTTTGTACCCACCCCAGAAGGAACAGCACAGGGGAAAATAAGTTTTAGGAGCCCCCAGAATCCCAAAGACAATTTGCTAGATATCATGATGACTGATAATGATTGCCAAGATGATGGGATTTAGAGTCACCACGGAAACAAACCTCTGGGCATGTGTTTGGATCTCCTAGATTCGGTTAATTGAGGTACTGGCAGTACCATTCTATGTTTTAGAGTCTTACACTGAGCTAGAGAGCAGACACCACCACGACCCACCTATCCTCCCCCAACCCCTGCTTCTCTCTCCTTCCCTCTCCCTCTTTCCTGTCCTTTCCTTTCTCTTCTTCTTGCCCTCCCCTCTCTCTCTTTCCCTCTCTCACTCCTTTCCTCTCTGTTTCTTCTCCAGCTCATCCCTCGGTCCCCAGCTCCCACTCTCTCTGTCCTATATGCTGCCTGTCTCTCTTGAGTCCAGCTTTTCAAACCTCTTTAGTGAAGCTGCTCTGAATATGGCCGTCAGTCAACCCTCTGTGGTCTTGTTACATGTCAGGACCTCTTTTGCTTCTTGGTGCTGGTGACATCTGCACATCAGGGAACACCAATGTCATTACTGAATGCCTGTCTCCCCTTGAGACTGTTAGCTCTAGGTAAGCAAAGTGGAAGCTGTGCTGTGTTGGTCCCCTGCTGTGGAGACAGCTAGCCCCAGCCTGGCTCTGAATCCACAGCAGGCTAAATAAGGCAGTGTCTTCTCCAGAGCTTCCCAGCCTCCAGTGTAGGCTCTGTGAGCACTGACTGCTTGCCTTAGGAACTCCCTCCTCCTCACTGGTCACAACTTTCTTAGATCTGGGTTGCAGACCAAGAGCCTCCCTCTCTATTCTATCCCTTCTTCACAGGGATAGAATCATGTGACCATCGTGTGGGATTTGCCCACGCCACCTACATCCCTTCTTTTTCCTGAGGGCCAGCCTGATTGACGTACTGAGTTCCAGGACAGTCCGAGCTATGCAGAAAGACGTACTGTATGCAAATATAGCTACTTTCCCTATCACCTTGCTTCCACAGAAGGAAGCAGATTAGTCAGTGCACACAGTGGGAAGCCTCAGATCGAGAGATGGGGAGGCCCCGGCTAGCTAGGTTTTCCAGAACGCATATCACATTTTTTGCTGGACATAAGATTTACCTTTCCTTACCAGTGTGGCACTGATCAGTTGGCTTCTGGACCTGTGGAAGAGTCGTCTCGCTGACCCACTCCCATCCCTGACTGCCACTGGCCTTCAGTTCTTCCAAAGATGTACCCTTTGATTAGTTTTGACCTTCATCTTATCACGGTGATTCTGTCAACAGTTGTCTTCTCTAAGCTGGGACTACCCTCTCCTCCCCCTCTTTTTTTTTTTAAATATCCTCTTTCAATAAACACTAAAATTACCTAGTTACCTCACAACTTTTTAAACTCACTGACTTATCACAGATAAGTAAGAAACTCAGTGCAGGACCCTGATTCTGGGTAGATGGGAGCAAATAGCAAAACAAAAAGGGGGGTTGAGTTTGTGGAACATAAAAGCCTAATAAGTAAGCTGATTCATACCCTACTCACAGCTATTCCCTGCTATTTTTGGAGGAGGCAAAACACCTTTCACTCCAGGGTGGCAACCCCTGCTGGAGGCTGGGAAGGAAGATGGGGAGTTTGCTCCAACTCTGGAAACTGGGACAAGCAGGGAACCAGAGCTGGCAAGGCAGGAATCCGTTTTGGTTCCAGGACAATTCTCTATGGAGACCACAGCACCATGAGCCACTAAGCCACAGCACTAACCTGCTCCTGCAGGGGAGGGGTGACACGGTGACTGTCCACACATTGCAGCCTCCAGCTCTGAGCTCTTGAGACTGCCAAAGTTCTTAAGCGTTTTGGTCCGGAAGCAGCATCTGTTTTCCCGATTGGAGCCCCTCCTTTTGTCAAAGCAGCACCACCAACCCCCGCCCCTCCCCCCGCTCCCCTCTTCCCGCAGCGGGGGCCTCCAGTCTTCTGAATCTCTCTTAAGCTTAATTGGAGTCGTGGGTCTGAAAAGTCTCAGCTGCCCTTGAGACGAAGACATCCTGGAAGAGAGGCTTTGGTCCAGTTCCTAGGGCCCACCGGCTGTGCTGGCCTGAATCCTGCCTTCAGCTTCCAGCAGGCTGTGAGCGGAGCCAAACCCATAACCCTTGCAGTACCTCAGTTTCCCCACCCATAAAAACGCAGCTCTGGGACCAGGGAATCTTAATGAGCACTGGCCTTTCCTGGATTAATTAACCAGGTGCCGGAAACAGCTGCCGCTGGCAGAAATAGCATGGAGGATGCTTCCACCGAAAGCTGCAGCCACACTTTGCAGCGCTGAGCCCTTGGATGTCAGGAAGACCAAGTCAAGTTCTTCTCTCCTCTAGACTGCTTTTACCATCCTACTCAGGGTAGAAAAAAGGAGGGAGCTGTGTTCGCGGAGCCACAGACACTTATCATGTAAATCATACAATCCTCCAAAAGTAAATCGCCCCAGAATACAGGCTCTGTACAGACAAGGGGAAACTGGTCTTATTTATTAGCATATTCCCAAGGACCGTCGCGATAGTAATTCCTGCTATAAAAAGTAATAAACTCCGATAAATAAAACTGCATATTTACATAGGCTCTGTAAATGCATCTTTCTCGAGTGTGTGCTAAACCACCTGGTAAGCCGTTAATTATGCTTCAAAGGCATTCTCTTGATATGGTCAGTGCCAGAATCGGAACCAAAGTGAGGGGGTTCTCCAAACATTCAGTTAACTTATGTTTGTACTCACCGCTTTTCTTTACCTTCAGGTAGGACGAGGCAACTACAGGAGACCTACACCAGACCAGCTCCTGAATCAGCTCTCGAGTCCATATCAGACATTTCTCTAGAGCACACTGGTCATTTCTATACGGTCTCCAGCGGCCTCGGGCCGAGCATTAAGCTGAGCATAACATCCACAAAGCCTAAAATACCATAAGGCTCCTTATAGAGAAAAGATGTCTGGTCCTTTCTCTGCGGCTCCTTTCCCAGGACTCTCCCACCATCCCTGGGAGCTACTGCTAGCAACAGGGTTCTGTGGTTACTGGGCCAGAGTCTACCCTTTAATGGCTGCTTTAATGCTTTAATTTAAACTAATTCTATAAGGCCTGGGTCACTGCACAAGTAATTGTTAGTATACAACGTGATAAGAGGATTGGTCCCCTCTAAGAGAAAGTGTCGTCTTTTTATAGATCAAATAGAACAATTTCATGAAAGCCAAACAATTGACAATGTTTCTGAGTTGGAGAACGGCCACAGAGGAGGGAGCAGGAGGGGCTGTGGCCCGCAGCAAAGTTAAACTGTGAAAGCACTTAGGTCCTGGCCAGCTCTGTGTCATGGACAGTGGTTCTCAGCCTTCCTAATGCTGCGACCCTTTAATACATGTTGTGGTAAACCCCCCAACCATAAAATTATTTTTGTCCCCATTTCATAACTGTAATTTTGCTATTGTTATGTGTCGTGGTGTAAATCATTTTGGAGATAAGAGGTTTGCCAAAGGGGTCAAAACCCATTGGTTGAGAACCCCTGGTGTAAGGCCACTGACCTCTTCCTATGCTGCCACTGCTAAGCCATCATGCTTCAACTTTATGGGGGTGGGGGGGAAACCTGGAAATTTCAAAGTAAAGATCACTGTCTAATACCATTCAAACAAACCTTTACCAAAAAAAAAAATAATAATAATATGTTTAGCAAGAAAATTCCCATTCATCCCCACAAAAGCAGCACTCAGGTATAAGAAATTAAAGCCAATGTTTCCTCGACCTGCTTAAAGGCTCTCTCCTCCTCTCCATCAAGTCACCCACAGCACGAGGTGCTCCCACCAAGCTCCAGAGCCGGCTACAACCAGCCACCCGGCCCCTGCCACTCTGAAGACTCACCCTGAAGAGCAAGTGCTCTGGGGTGGGGGTGGGATGGGGGCCTTCAGGGGTCATGACCAATTTAAGATGCAGCATGCTTCCCACTACAGGCAAATGAAACCCCATTTTCACTGAAATAACCTGTGTAGTCCTCGCGGTTTTGGTGGGTTAATTCCATTTACAGGAATAAGGAAGCTGTACCCTAGGGTGGTAAGGGGCATTTCCTGTTTCTTTACACTTTGGCTTGTCCCACACCTCAAATCTGTGATGCAAATAAACTGCATCTTCCATCAAAACTTCTCTTCTTCTAAGTATGAGTCCTTTGAATCTACGTGCCCAATCAATGCGGGTTGCTTTTTCCAGCACTAGTAGGGAAAAACCGAGGCTGCCTTCTAGCCCAAGTCAGTTGAGCAAGCTGGCATATAATTGGCACCCGCCCCTCTCCTTTTCTAAGGGAAGCACAATTTTTTGTATATGTAAAGTTTATAAAATATAACCTGTCAGAAGCATTCTCTGCTGCCCCCTCCTAAAGGATTTGCTTGTGAGGAGGTTCAAAATCTATCACAGCCAATGACAGACATGTGCATGCAAAAATAGCGAGTCTCAAGTTGAAGATTTTATTGCCATATTTTGAAACAACTGGCTAAGCAGCTGCTACTGTTATCTTCCAATTACTTCTCATTTTTCCAGAGTCTTAAATGCAAGCTGTAATGAATTAAATCTAAAACTCCTATATGCTCTTTAAAAAAAAAAAGATCATTATCAGAAAGCACTGCAAAAAACAAAGTTGGATAAGTAAAGAGGGGTTCGGGGGGAGGGTGAAGGAAGAGAGAGAGAGAGAGAGAAAGAGAGAGAGAGAGAGAGAGAGAGAGAGAGAGAGAGAGAGAGAGATGAGAAGTCCATTCCCTGGACCTGGGTGGTTTGTTTCATGGCCACAAGCTATGCAGGTTTGCAGCTCCCCCCTCCCCCCCCATGCTCCAGTGTCCCATGCTGAATAAGATAGCAGTAAGGATTTTTGCAGCTAACTAAAAACCACATGTCCCTGATGCTTTATAAAGGTGATCAAGAAATTCCTTCACCAAATGTTGGTTTTGCTTGCTCTTGGCGTCACACTCTATTGATAGTACCAACTACACAAGAATTACATTGGAAGACTCAATAGGCGATATTTTGGAGGCATTTCAGAAGTAAACAAAACAAAAACAAAGAAAACAACAACAAAACCAAACCATGATACACCAGACTGGCCTTGAGCTCACAGAAATATGCCTGCCTCTATCTCCCAAGCACTGGGACTAAAAGTGTGCACCACGATGCCTGGTTTCCTCTACACTTTCCAATCTTTGTTCTCTCCTTTTATCTGACTTCTTGATCCTAATGTTGGGGAACTAAGAATGAGGGTAGGGAATAGAGTGTCCCACTTCTTACCCATCTTGGGCTCCAGGTCATCTATCCCAGAGCACAGCAAAGTCTCAGGATGTTCTCTGTGTACGGTTGTAAAATGTCACATATGCTGACCTCTTTTGATTTGGGTGCTACCCTCCAAATACAGATGTGTCCATGACACCCTGCTCCTCTGACTTACACCTGGAAGTCTGTCTGGACATAAGATTCTTCCAGCCCCCTTCTCCTTTGTTTACCCCTCTCTCTTCCTCTAAGGCCTGAAACAATCATTCTTCCCCACCTCTAGGGGTTACAGTGAGATATTATATAAAGTCTTCATGATATAATCTGGCAACTTAAAAAATGGGGGCAGGGAGGATTTTATAAACCTTATGTGCTTATTTCAGACTTGATAAAGAACAAAAACTAAAAACCTTCCCAGAAGGCCACATAGCCAGATTCCAGGCCAAACTGTGTCCAGCCCCCAAGGAGCTTAGCTAGGCTCTCCTCCTCCTGCAGGAATCCTCCTGACTCAGTGAGTCTGGGCTGAGGCCGGAGACCTCACTGCCCTAATAGGCTTGTATGATGCTCGTGGGGCAGTACTTTGAGAGCCACATCTTTGCCTCAACAAACCTGTGTCCCTGCCACCCCGCACACTGAGCTGAGTCTGATCCATGTGTTTGCTAGATGGGCACCCAAAGTCCTCAAAGTGTGGCCCAGATCCGAGGATGACACCACTCTTGAAAGTGGCAGTTTGTAGTCATAGTTTCTGTCCATGCTGGGGCTCTACTTTCAAAAGTAAAGCCAGATTCATGACAAAGAGACAAAGGTGCAACTTCTTGGTGGTTGACCAGTTGGGTTCTCTTCCTCCGGGCAAAGGTAGCACATGGAAGATCAAGAAGAAGGAAGATAATCTTTTGTCCAAGCATGCATCAGTCATAATAACTTACTACTAACAATGATTATTTTTTCAGGGCTCAGGCAGTTGCTGCCTTGTCAGCTGCCTCTAAGCACTCCCCAGCAGAGCCCCCCAAATTGTTCCAGTCCATCAGGACAAGACAGGAGATTGTCATCTGAGATTTACCACATCAGGGCTTCGTTAACATGCAAAATCAACACCTTCCCTTTCTCCCTCCTCTACCCCAGATGAGTTCTGAATTTCTGTACATTTGTGAATTCACAGAGGCATGAACAGAATGACAGGAACATCAGAAATGCAAATGTCTTTGTTGCTAACAAATCGTGCCAGCTTCTCCCCTCTGTGTTAGGGAAGACTCTCTGCAACAATCACCTTAAACTCAGGAGCTAGGGCAAAGGGGCATCCAGCTACGCAGAGCTCTGGGAGAAGCAGCTGCTCTTACACACACACACACACACACACACACACACACACACACACACAGGCCCTCAAGTGCTTTCTTCTCGAAGCTGATTTGTACTTGACTAAAACTGACATCTGCATCTCGGAAGAAATACTTCACTGTCAGGAGAACGGAGCTGAATTTTGTTTGCTTGAAATGTTTTCAGCTCAGACCAAATTTAGAATCCCCTGCCACCTGTTTAGATCACCAATCTCCAGCAAAGCAGCCATGCTCACCTCTCCCACCCACTTCCCAGCAGGAAGAGTCAAGGTGATGGGGGGATGGAGCTCTAAATTCCATCTAAAGTCTCCTTTCCCTTCAAGTGTGCAGTCTTTGTGTTCCAGGTCCAGGCGAGATGCATTGGAGGGCACCTTGCACATAGAAAAGCTCGATCACAGAAGGGACAACATTCAGGCTTAGACACATGCTGAGCCACAGGCTTAACTGAAAGAATGCAGGACTTGGGACGTTTCAGGACCCACAACAGAACTCTAGGGACCCGGTTTTCGCCTCAGAATGGGTGTTAGTGATGGCGAAGACTGAACCAGGCCTCCTAATATCTTATTCTACTAACATATTCACTCTTAAGACTCTTACCTTCCCAAATCTGGTGGATCCCATCTGACGGCAAACAAGCCTTGGACCAACACGAGGGTGTTGTTTTGATGCTGAAAGTAAGAAACCAACTCAGTTACTGAAGGGGCAAACGTTACTAAGAGGATTGAAAAGCGTTTTTGTGAAATCTGAGGACACAAATGGAAGCACGCTTCAAAAGGGAAACAGAAAGGCGAGTGTTAGGGCCAACCAGAAAGCCCCTGTCATGCCCAGTTCTCAGTCTGAGAGCAGCAATCTGGGGGAGGCTCATCACGATCTGCTTAAAGTGGTCCCATCACTCGTGAGCAGCCTGGCCGGTGTCTCTGTCCCTCAGGAGCCTCTGTACCAAGGACATTTGCTTCCCACTGTATCTGAACAGGAGAAGATGTATGCAAGTTGTAAAGTAATATATTAACAAAGGGAATAATAGAACCTAAAACATATAATGTGACCTGTCTCAGTACTTTCTCCTCCATCCTTGGCTCTCCTGCCTCCAGAAAGCTCCCCTCGGGATGTATGAAGTGTCACAGACTACAAGCCAAAGCAAGCCTGCCATCAGAAGAGATATTTTATGTAGGCAGCGCATGCACGTTGTATTTCTTTGGCCCATTGCCTCAGGAGACTGCACTTCTGTTATAGTGCAGTGGGCTAGAAGTGGAAGTCATCAGCTCCAATTCTTCTCTGTATCTCATTAGAGGCCCAGTTTCCCCTTAATGCACATGAAGACCTTTCATTAGCAATAATGGGAGCCGCACGCCTCACAGAGAAAGATAGCCCCTCACCATTGTGATCTCGATGAGGTTATTGGGACACTTGCCTGTCTGATGGGAGAATTATGGCATTCGGAGATGCATGGCTAGATCAAGGAACAAATTAAAATCTTTGTGACTGTTTTTAAAAGGTGTGCATGTGCATGCGCACACAGAAGAAGCAGACACAATTTTAAAATCTCTACATAGAGAAGGGTAAGAATCAAAATGGAAGAATCACAGGCAGATTAAAATTAGCAATTAGTTGGGCCTGTGAAAGCCAAATAATAAGTTAAAGGTGAGGAAAGACTACCCAGGGTGTTGGACAAAATAAGAATCCTTTTCACTTCACACAAAGAAGGATGCTGCCCAGAGTCTACAGTCCGAGAAAAGAAGGCGAGGGTCATTTATTGCCACTGACAGTGAGCAGGCTGAGAGTTAGACAGATCCTTGCCCGTGCCCACAAGGGAAGGCAGGAGACGGCAGAAATGGCTGTGCAGTGAAGACTCTGAGCCAACTACTACTGAAAGAAATGGTGACTCCCAAGTTCCTGTTTTGAGACTGACCCACAGGCTCTAAGCAGTGTTTTTCTCCTACAATCAGCTTTCAATTAGGACACTTGCAAGTGGATCGTTTGGCATTATTGAAATGTTCAACGTAAAAAGTCATCTGTGACCTGAGAGAGGAACCCATTTTTGCTTCACGGATCCCCCTTGGAGTTCTTATGGGGCCAGGAAGTGCACATAAGGACATTCATGTATCTGAAAACTAGGGAGGAACTTTTAGAGTGAGAGACATCGTCCTTCATCCCTTAACTATGCATAATGGTGGCAGGCAGTGATGGCTGCTTTAACAAGACTGGGAATGTATTCACTCTTTCACAGACTGCTGGCTAGTAACTCAATGAAAAGAAAAAAAGAGAGTGGATAAATTGTAAGAATATGTAATCGACTTCAACATCTAGTTCCAAGCAATGAACTGCAATTGTAACAAACCGGTCACATAACAACTGAAACAAGGGTTATATTTAACAATGTATCCGAGAACCATCATTGACTAAAGTAGTCAGAAATAAATACTCAGGATAGGTCAGACACTCTGGAGTGGCCAAACTCTCTATGGTGGTTTCAGTAAAAGTGGCCACCGAGGTTCATACATTTGAGTATTTGGTTCCCAGTGGTAGACTTCTAGAAGAAACAGGCAATATGGCTTGCTGGAGGAAGTATGACACTGGAGGATGGTCTTGGAGGTTTCAAAAGCCCACACCAGACTATCTATCTGTCTCTCTGTTCCTCTTTCTCTCTGTGTCTTTGTCTCTCCCTCCCCCCCCCCTTCTCCATCTTGCAGGTAAGTATGAGTTCCCAAGTCAGATGAGGAACAGTAAGTAGAATGCTGCCCAATACCCACTGACAGCTCTCAGAGAGTACAGTAGATGTGGGGCCGCTCCCTACCCCAATCGGGCTTGGGCCTACTCAACTCCATAGAGACAAAGGCCACACCATGCTAAAGCTGAGTAGGCTTCTGTTTCACCACCACAGAATGGGCTTCTCAGAAATCATGTGACCGGAAGTCTGCTTGCAAGACCTCTGCCCCTGATGCAGTAGTACCTCCTCTCTTGTCCCTTCTCCTCCCCTCCCCACTGACTTGAGCTAATATAATCTAACCCCTCGATTTCACCTCCAAGTCTCCCAGGTCATTTACACCCATTGTACTCGCTGCTGTCTGAGACCCTGATAGGGGTGGGGGACCCACAGGTACGATGCAAGCTCTCAACTACTGCTCCAGCACCATGCCTGTCTGTTGCCTCACTCCCTCCTATGATCATCACGGTCTAATCTGAAACTGTAAGTAAGCTCCAAAACTAAATGTTTTCTTTTTTATGTTGGTTATCGTGTCTCGTCACAATAGAACAGTAATTAAGACAGTTTCTAAACTAGGCATGTAGGGTCCTGAAAAACATCCTGCATCCATGAAATTACTATTAAAGGCTTCTGTGTAGTCGACCTGGGTTCTACCGGTAGCTATGGAGCCAAGGTGATTCAGATGCATTACAGGGAGTGTCCATTTGTGTAAAAAGTCGCAATGGATAAAGCCATAATGGTTTATTTCCAACAAATGAGTTCCCTGGCCCGCCATCCTCCTCACTCGGGTTTCTCCAGTGGATTGCATCAATCTCATCAGACCCAACAGAAAAGTTCACACACCGGACGTAAGAGTCCCTGTCCAGTAAACGGACTCTAATGGCTGTCTAGTACACTGCAGCTCTTCATCACTTTCCCTACAGTTGAAGACATGAGTCTCGGATATGCATCATCCCTTATGTACAGCTCCAGTGAGACGGCTTGAAGCACTCTTTCCGGGACCACGGTTACTCTTCTTCCTCTCTCGGAACATGAAGAACTAGGACCAAGCTCAGGGACAGAATCTGTGTTCTCTTTTTCTTTCTAATGTAATAAGTACTTAATAGTAGATATTTGACAAATATTTGTAACACGAAAAGCAAATTAGAAATATCAAAAGAAGGTAGGCCTTTCAAGATGGAAAAACGTTCAGTGAGAAAGAAAGGAAAATGAAATGGGCAATATGTGGGTTGAGAATTGTTTACTATCAAAAAAGGGCTCACAACTAAACTACAGAATGTGTAACATTTGATTATCAGTGTGTAGGGTTCAATGCCAGCTCATGAAGCTGATACAAGTTCTCTGAGATCTCAAAATCACAATACGGACCATGTAGTAACAGTATAGGAAAACAAAGTGTTTCAATAACTGTACATGAGAAATCATACTAAAATCTATTATCGCATTCAATTTCTAACCTTCAAACATGGTTACATGTTTGTACATGTTTGTACATTTACATTAATGCTAAAATAAGGGAATTTTTTTTATAACATTCTTACTTCTGAATGCTAACCCAATGCTAATTTCAAAAGATTTGAAATTAGCAATGCTCAGCACCCACGTTCACAATAGCTAGTTTATGGATTCAATTTGAGTGAGCACCAATGGATGGCTGGATAGACACACTATGCAAAACACGCACAATGAATACTTCATGGCCCTAAACAGGAAGAAACGATATCATTTTTAACAGTAATAGAATGACAGAGCATATGTGGCACTAAACCACATAAACCAAATACTGACCAAATGGTTTACGCTCTCAATATTTAAATATGAAAGAATTGTGCAAGCCAAGTCAGTATAGTGATGGGCAGGTGATCATCAAATGCTAAACTTGATAAATTTTGCTCAACACTGTAATATGTTACATTTCCAAGTTGTGTGGTAGATGGATCCCAACTGTTCTCAGGTTATCAGATATTTGAAGTGAGGAATAACATAGCTTGCTGAGGTCATTGTCTTGCATTCAGAACTCATGGCACTTTATGATGTACAAATACATATAATTTGTGCGTGTATTACTCTTATGCATGGGAGACCATGTCTGTACACATGCACAGGCCAGTTGGGGTGTCCTGAATCTTTACTCTCTGCCTTACTCCTTTGAGACCAATGTCTCACATTCAACAGAAGTTAGGCTGCCAATGAACCTGGTTATGCTTCTGCCTCCACAGCCTCACAGCACTGGCGTTACAGACTATACACGCACCATACCTACTCTTGCTCACGGAGCACCTCTCCAGAGCCTATGTATTTTTTAAAAAAGATTTTATTTATTTATTTATTTATTTATTTATTTATTTAGGTTTTTCGAGACAGGGTTTCTCTTATAGCCCTGGCTGTCCTGGAACTCACTCTGTAGGCCAGGCTGGCCTTGAACTCAGAAATCCGCCTGCCTCTGCCTCCCAAGTGCTGGGATTAAAGGTGTGCGCCACCACCGCCCGGCTGATTTTATTTATTTTATATATGTGAGTACATTGTAGCTGTCTTCAGACACACCAGAAGAGGGCATCGGATCCCATTACAGATGGTTGTGAGCCACCATGGGGTTGCTGGGATTTGAACTGAGGACCTCTGAAAGAGCAGTTGTTCTTAACCGCTTAGCCATCTCTCCAGCCCCGATTCTATGTATTTTTATGAAAAAGGTATTTGAAGTTGCTCAAATATGTAGTTCTCTCTGGTATTCAAGCATTACCAATGATTATGGGGTTAATGTAAATACACTTTAATTCCTTAGTGCTTAACATTCAATTTTCCATCAGATCACAATAGATTTTTCTCACCTTTCTGTAGGTAATTACTGTTAGACCCTGTACTAAGTTCCCCAGCTGCATTTCAAGAAACCACACAAAGAAAATTAATACTAACGAATGGTGTACATTGGTGCTGAAACAGAGTCTCAATCGGAACCTACTCCCCAGCATGATGTGCAGGGACAACCTAATTTTCACGTCCATGTTTTCCTAAAGTTCTGCCCACAATTCTTAAATAAGAAACTACCGAGATCATCAGATAAGCACGCATTCACGCTTCACTGAGTTAGTGAAACCTACCAAACACCTCTAGAAAACACAGGTTTTCCTACGTTCATCTCACTTCATGAGAAGAACAGAAACTAAGGGGATATTTGAGCTGGTTGTCCTCCATTTTTCTCTGATATTTCAGGAGTGGCCATCCAATGGCAGTAAAATCCCAAGTCCAGGCAAATAGAATACAGGGATACAAACCAAAAGCACACCGTGACTTTTTGACTCAAATGTTCCAAACAAGGGATGGGCAAGGGCAGCAAGGACAACCTGCAGAACATATCCTTTTCCTTTTTCTCCCCTCCCCCCCAGCACTGAGCACTGGGCCCAGGGCCTGCCACTTGCTAGGCAAGTTCTCTACCTGTAAGCTGCATCCCCAGAGGAACCTTCTCAAAGGCAATCTGGATATATAGCTAAAAGGTCTTTAAAGTTTATAAACCTCTTGGCTAGCAGTCCCATTTTTTTTTTTTTTTTAGGAACTTATCCTAGGTAAATAATGACATACAAAATTAAAAACTTGGTCTCTAGAATGTTCAAGGTCCTACTAAGCTTTTAAAGGTAAAACTCAACTAACAACTTCACACTCTGGAGAGATTGTTTAGAATATTATAATAGTCTCATAGCTGACAAATCTCTTCCCTAGCTAATTGTGGTGCTAAAAAGTGAGATCTTCAATCACCTTCCAAATATGCCACCATGCTTGGTCTATAAAGTCATGCAAAGATATTTTTCCAATGTACTACTATTTTCCTAAGTTTTCTTTCTGCATGTATAACAGTTAGTGGTAACACAATACTTTGTAATATAGGAAGATAAATACGAAGTCCTAAACAAATATACAAAATATGAATTTTGCTTTCATACAAAATATGATCATCTGATAAAATGACCTTTAAAGTTCATCTGCTCAGCAGTCTATAAATATGGACACAGGTGTCTATCACTTGAAGAAAGGGAAGAGTCAAATGAAGGCAAATTATTCCAAGCCTGGGAATGAAGGGCACCTCTGCACATACAGATCGCATCCACGGGCCTCCGGAGCAGAGAGGATGAAAATGGCCCAGCAGCCCAGAAAGGGTGGGGAAGGGGGAGGACAGCAGACTGCCACAGGAGCATGCTCTGAGTGCTGAAGTCTAGTTAAGACTTCTTTCATCTTTTTGGAAAAGAAGATAATTGACACAAAATAAATACACACAAAGGTACCCGAACAACCAATTAAAGTTTTATTATAGGCTAGAAAACCATTACAGCAGTAACAGCACAGTACGCTTCTCCACTTTGCAGTACAGAAATACATTTTTCCAAGGGTCACTCTAGTAGAGTCTCAACAGTCTGTCTACTCAGTGTTCTCTGGAAGCTTCCTTTCTTAGTTATTGTATTCTTGAAGAGCCTGGGCCATGAAGAGTTTGCCTAAGTTTTGGGCAGTGAACTCCTTGATGTTCTGGCAGTAAGTGTTAATCTGGCCTGCATATTTGAGAAAAAGAAATCATAATTAATGTTCAACAAACTCAAAAATGGTCTAGAATGTCAAAACCAAAATCACTTGCATTTTGTTTTAAACCAAGAATTCACTAAAGAAAAAAAACAACCCACTGGTATTGTTTTCCACAAGAGATTAAAGAATACGTCTTTTGCAAAGAATCTTCCAGTCTTCAGGATCTAAGAACGAAGAAAAACACCACCTACCCAATAATCCGTCAGCCACACACTCTGCCTCTTAGCTCTCCACCAACAGCTGGCTGACTATTGAGATCAGACCCAAATCATGCTAAGACAACTGAAAGGACAGCACAGGCTCTCCTCAGCAGGCAGGAGGACAAACAAGATAAAACCACGACCTGCAGATCACCAGGGTTCACAGTATATCATCTTCAGGAGTGCTAGAGGTCCTTCCCTTGGGTCCTTCTTAATGTTCCTCAGGGGAGCCTTGAGTGTCAGGAGCTAACACAACTGCACATGACTCAAACAGACTACAGACTACTTGAACTTGACCTTTACAAAGGGGCTGTATCTCAGTCCCTCTAAGCTGAAAACTGCAAAATTTTCATTAAAAAAAAAACAAAAAACAAAAAACAAAGAAAACTGCAAGACAAATTTAAAACCTAGGGAAGCACCTGATTCCACCCAAAATGCAATAAAAATGGACAGCATGACACGTTTTTAGTTTAAAAAGAGCCCACTAAAAATAGTAAAGAGATTGGTTTATTGTAGAAATGTGCCTGCAGGCCAAGGCTGATGGGCTGCTCTACTCCCAGGGTGCACTTGTTGATGGCAGTTGCACTGACTTCTTTGAGTTGCCTCAGACCTCCACAAGTGTGCAGTGACACACACACAACCACCTCCTTCACAAACAGTACACATCTAATCTTCAAAGAAAGCAATGAGAAAAAGATGGTGAGATTATTTCTGAGAGAGTAACACCTTCATGCAGCCTGTGCCATCTGAAATTATGGCTTAAACACTACACTGGACAGGAAGACACAAGACTTTCAAGGTCCAGACAGAATGAAGCATCCTAAATGTAGTGTGACACCAGACCATGCCACTGCAATCTACATGTACTGCTCATAGGTGACTGGAATTTCAATGAGAATACATAATCATAAGTCTGGATGACACAAGGAGTTAGAATACGTGAACTCAAAAGTCTCAGCTGAGTCTGCAGGTTATTTACTATGGGTTACCATCTTACTTTGGCTAGGGTGCAGTACAGATTACAGATTCGTGAGGAAGACCATGAATTAAGAGAAAGCATGAGAAGCCCTCCTCACATGGACACCTTCTCCAAAGTGTTCACAGTATCACCATCAAGTCTCAATGTCTATCAGTGGTTTTAGGAATCTGAATTTTCACCTCTCAATGAGCTAAGTGGAAGACAAGCTTTTAATGTTTCACTCTAATACATTTCCTACAGATAGTAGCTGATTGAAAATCTCATTCAACAAAATTTCTACAAGAGCACTACCAAGTAAGAGCATGGGTGCTATATATTAAAATATATATACAATATATAAATACAAAAAAATCACTATGCTGGGCCGTGGTGGTACACACCCTTGGTGGCAGCTCTTTGGAGGCCAACCAGGCTACACAGTGAGACCCTACTTCAAAAAAGGCAAAGCCACACCATCCACTGAAAGAAGAGGCCAAGACTCAGTATCCACAAAGGTTCTTTTCTGTATGCCATAGTCAAAAAAGAACAGTATTTTCCTTATATTAGAAACCCATGAGAAGAGATGAAAAGGGCTTCAATTCTAGGTTTCCATGAAAGATGTCTCACATAAAACTTATTTTAGAAAGCATAATGCAAGCACAGACATGTTTAGATAAGCACATATCAAGTGAAGCCCTAAAGGATCCAATACACAAAGCGCTAGAGGTTTGAGACACAGATTAAACTCAGACCATAAACTTGTGTTTATGACCCATGATGCTGTTTGGGAAATGTTCACTATCTACTGCTCCCTAAAGAAGACAAGAAGTCACATGTGTCCCTATGACTATACCTGCAATGAGCAGTGAGTCCATCCTGGCAGGGGCCTGGTGGGGCTTGAAGAGTTTGGAGAGGTCCTCCTCAGGGAGTGGAGGCTCGCCTCGACTCTGTCGCTGCATGTTCTCCTGTTGGCGACGCTGCTGATACTACAATCAAGGAGAAAAATCATTTGATTATTTTTCTCAATTGAGAAACAAGCATGTGTAGGAGCTTGCCCTCCTTCCCCTCCCCAAACCCATTATTCCCCTCTCCCAAGCAAATCCAGCAGCTCTGAATTCCAGACAGAGCTTACAAAATTACAATGTTTGGTAACTGGTTACTGTGAAGCTCAATATTACAGCCAATAAAGAGATCTTATTTTTCATCAATTGTGGTGCGACTGTACTAAGAGTCTACATCTACCTTCAGAAGACAGGCTTGACAACAAAGGGCCTTGGAGGGACATGATTTGCCGGTGATATGTTAACACTTTGGACAAAGGGGAAGGTTATTCATCCCAACATTAACAACTAAGTAAAAAAATTATTCTACTGACCCAAAATACTGTCAACAATGAGAACACTAGTATGATCCCTCCACTGATGTTGCTACCTCTGCCTTTCTTGTTCCGTTATTGTTCTTAGTGCTCGTCTATGCCTTAGCACATACTAGCTCACACAAGACTTCCAACACATTTCTTGATGCCTCTGTCTGACAAGGGGGCAGTGACACACTCATATGGGTTTAACAATAAACCCATATGCTGACTACAATGAAACGAGAGTGCTTGCAGATGGCTTGTCACAGCAGCAGATTATAAAGTTCGGTAATGAGAAACCACCTTGGACTAATACTTGTTTAAAGTCCTTGGATCCCTGTGAAAATCAGTTCTAAAGAAGCATAACTTGCTATCATCCTATAGGACAAGGAACATTGACACAAACCTAAAAGGGATTCTGAGCTGTGTCCCTAAGCACAAACATCAATGTAAGATCTCAATACACTGAAGTTCTTAAAAAGTATGCATAAGACTCTTAGTGAATTTGATACCCCATGTGAGTCCTTTCTCAACTGAAATCAAGCAAGGGAACGAAACCAAGCCAGGGTCCCATCCTCTACTCCACAGTTTGTCTGAGACTATCTGCCATATGTTCAGTTAACAAAGCAAAAACACTGTACAGACTTATATATAAATCTTTTCCTTTTAAAAGTGGCAAAAGCATGTACTTTAAATTCACTATATATGTCAGCCGATGCTAAGATTTTAAATACAATACTCTCAGAACTACCTTAGCTGTGCTTAAGCACAGAGTGTTTAACAACATCTCGTTTATAGTACCTTTTAACACAGTGGTCATATGCAAACACCATTTTCATAGATAAACATTCTGAAGTCAACTTATCTATGAATCAAAGGCTAAGAACATTTGAGTAATAAAAACAGTGTTATAAGACACTGTGAAAGCCTCGTGGTCGTCATAACACAAATAAAGAAAAAGTTAAAGGCACAAAAAGACTATGCATGTGCATATGAGAATCTCCAGGTAATCTTAGGGTTTTTATCTGTACTATACTATCTACTTCACAGCAGTTGGTCTATTATTTCCTATCAAAACTGCTTGCTCTTAATCACAATTGCTCAGTTTTTAAATGAACTGAAGATAGCTAAGTATGCTGCAACGAGCCACTACCAAACCAATTACAGTTAGTGAAGAAATGAGCTGTGACACTCTGGATCTCTTCTGCCTCTGATTTTCTCAATAATGTATCACCTATTTGCATAACCTTGGCATTACACTCTGAGCTTAATTGATCGCTCTCTGTAAGTCAGGTATTTTTAAGTACAAGGTGTAAATAAGTAATACTACATACAAATACTCTTTAAAACATGATAGTCATTAGGTTAGCAGTCAGTGGTTTCCCAACAATTCTGAAGGAGACTCCTGAAATACTGCACCTAAACA
>JADRCC010577235.1:0-12689 GCA_019843855.1 Hylomyscus alleni
GAGAGAGGAAGGGCAAGTATGAAGAAGGTTGGATAAAAATGGGAAGAGAAAAAACTGATGGTCCGATAAAGGCCAATAACAAGAGTAAACTCAAACCCAATGAAAGGCAAATGGAGTAAATACTCTAATTAAATGTGGATGTTGCCTAACTGGGTAGAAATTAGATTGAAAATAATTACAAAGTATATGGCAAACATCTAATTTGACGAAGATATCCAGTAAGAAAAGTTAAGTACTAGGAGAAAGACTGTAACTTTATTCTGGAGTCAAATAATGTTGGGTCATGGTGTCAAATCCTGTACTTATTACAAGTACTCATACCTCCGTGTGCAGGAAAAAAAAAATGGCCCAGCCTGTGAGATGGATGAGTGCTCGAAAAACAGGAATAAAGCAGGTTTACTGTGTAGAATGTTCCAAGCTATCAAGAAAGGAAATCCCTCTCCCACTCTGTGATACACCCTCCCTCATAAGGAATAAAACAGCGATGACCAGGTATTTTCGCTGTCCAGGCTCCCAGTACATAAATAAGCCTGGCAGCTTACAAAAAAAAAAAAAAAAAAAAAAAAAAAAATGTGTCCTTCGAACTGCATTCTATGAATCTTTCCCTTAAAATGAAAATATTCTTTAAAATGAAAAAAGGAATAAAAAGGAATAAGCATAATTATCAGTTGCCATTAAATCAATAAAGAAATGTAAGCCATCCTTACTCAAGCAGTGGTTCTTGGAAGATATCCTCCTTTTTATTATTATCATTACAGTTGTTGTTATTTCATTTTTAGTGGCCACTGTATATGAAGGTTCCCAGAGTTAAAAGCACAGTGAGATATAGCAAAGATATTGCTTTTGCCTGAGTTTCATGAAGCCGATATCAATCTTTTATTTCATAAACCTCAGGCTGATTATTACTTTAAATGAAGGCTTGGGTGCATTAACCATGGTAAGAACAGGAATACACAGGAGAATCTCCAGTGACAACACCCCTCCCAGGGCCAGGGCATCTAACACAAAAGAGGTCACAAAGCCACCAGCCTGGAGATGTATCTGAGCTCAGCTGACTCAAGGAGCAGCTTTCCCTGTCATCTTCAAGTAGAGGACGAGAGGACCAGCCAAGATCTGGTGGCAATGGGGTTACGTGTGTCCAGATCACAGATCCTCCATGAAGCATTTCCCAACAGCCAGCCCCTTAAAGCCACCCCTGGCTTAGAATTAATAAGGTCTGAGGACACACCTATCAAGAACACTGTAATGTTTTCCAAAACACAGCCGTCTTGGAGCTGATCACAATCTTGAGAGGAGAAGGGAACGCAGTTAAGCAAACTGAGGTTGATCTGTACAGAAGAGAACATCATGATCAAGTAAGTGACTACGTCCGCTTGCCTTTGGCTTCGTATCTTAAGGCTGTTGTAAAGAGGAAATGGCAACCAACACCGACAAGGACGTGAGAAAGAAGGAATTCCTGTACGCTGCTGTGGGGTTCGACACCAGTGCAGACTCTGTTCGAATCAGCCTGGAGGTTCCTCCGTAAACGGAAAGAATTCCCATGTGACCCAGGTTAACCACTCCAGCCTATATATCGAAAACAACCTACGTGAGCACACACCCGGACATTACACTGTGTCACACCTGACTCCCGACCAGCGGGAAAGAAAGACTAGCACACAAGCTCCTTCCAGCAACAGTTTACTCAGGTCTTGCAAGTTACAGATGGAACAAGGGTGTGCCCCCGAAGTGCCCGTGAGTGTAGCTTATATACTCTCAGAGGATGCCCTGGAGCCATGCTACGCTTCACCTCCCCATAGGCTGCCGAGATTATACGACATATCAGACCACTGGTCAATACCGCCCTTAAGCCATATAAGGAGTTGTTTATAACTTGATCACCGACCAAGGCCAGCCCCAAGTCATACAAGGAGTTGTTCACAACTTGGTCAGGACCAAGGCCAGCGCCATCTATGGAGCGTGCTTGGTCAGGACCAAGGCCAGCGCCCTACATTACACTTCAGTGTTGATTGCAATAACTGTTCACAATAACTAGCAAGTTGCAAAACCAGCTTAGTTATCTGTCAACAGATGAATGGGATAGGAATGGTTGGTATGTACACACAGTAAAACTTTATTCTGCTATAAAAAAGGATGAAGGAGAGACTGGAGAGATGGCTCAGTGGTTTGGAGCTTTTACAGCAGACCCAGGTTTGGCCCCTAGCACCCACACTGTGGAGCTGACAACCACCTGTAACTCCAGTTCTAGGGGTTCTAACTCTCTCATCTGGATTCATTGGCATCTATACATGGTACACATGTAAACAAACAGGCAAACACACATACACACAAATACACTTGTAAAAGAAGAATTAACTTGTTTGTTTGCAGGGAAATGTAAGGAACCAGAAATCATCATGCTAAGTTAAGAAAGTCAAAGTTGGATAACAGAGATAGTGATGTAATCCTGCAACCCAAGAATTCAAAGGGACAGGGATCTGATCGCAAGTTCAAGGCTTTCCTGGGATACAAAGTGAACTCAAGGCCAGCCTAGAAAACTTAGTGAAGCCCTGTATCAAAGGTACAATGGGAGAGTGCTTCTCTCGGTGGGAAACACCTTACTGTCAATCCCCAGTATTGACAGAAGCAAATGAGAAAAAGAGAAGATTGATAAGGATCACACTATCATTCTGAGATGAGGTGGGGCGGGGGCGGAGGCTGGGGAGGGGGGCAGAAAGGAGACCACAAGGGTAGAAGATGACAAAGGTCTAAAGGGAGGGGAAGAGGAGACCAAGAGAGGATAACGGAAAAGAAAATAAGACAGACAAATATTGTATGTTCTCTCTCATGCATGGAACCTAGGTTTCTATATATGAAAATGAAAGTAGATAGGAAATAATTAAGGAGGAGGAAAAGAAACCAGCAGGAAGGGGCGGGGCAACAAGGAAGAGTGACAGGCTGAAGAGAAAAGTGCAATAATACCGACAGTGTGTGACCATGCCATAACGAAATCCATTGTTTTGCATGCTAACTCAAAAACTTAAGGGCTGACAGGGTGGCTCAGTTAGGATAGGCAATGGCTGCCGAGACTGACAACTGACATTTGACTCCTGAGACCCACACGTTCGAAGGAGAAAACTGACTCTCCCAAGTGCCCCCTGGTCCTCTACACATGCGTTGTGTTGTGTGCGTGAAGACACACAAGAACAGACAAACAAACAAATGAAACAAAGTTTTTACTTAATATTAAAATAAACAGATTTGAAAACAACCCGCTGGCACGTCTGCCATTAGCATCTGAGATCAGAACAAGTCTTTATATTGCTAGACATTTGGATTATTTCTCCATGGACTACAGAAAACAGGATTGGATTTCTCGGCTTCCCAGAAGCCCAGCAACCCGACTTCACCTGCCTATATTCTGATGTCCAGAACCTTCTTTCGTACACTACACACCCAGTCAGACCATGTTGATCCACTCACTGGACCCTTTGCTCCCCTCTTCAATGGTACTTTCCTTCAAGGCTTTAGAGTATGAACTCTCACAAAGTTGAATGTCAAGCTGCGACCTGACTAAATCTTATCTTGCCAAGATCTTCAGAGCATCTCAAACTGGACATTAAATAACTCACTCCACAATGCACAACAATATGTGTTGGGTTGTTTAGGCTTGTTTTTTTTAAGATTCATTTATTTTATGTATGTGAGTACACTGTAGCTGTCTTCAGACACACCAGAAGAGGGCATTGGATCCCATTACAGATGGTTGTGAGCCACCATGTGGTTGCTGGGAATTGAACTTGGGACCTCTGGAAAAGCAGTCAGTCTCTTAACTGCTGAGCCATCTCTTTAGCCCCTAGGCTTCTTAAGATGGTGTGTGTGTTTGTGTGTGTGTGTGTCTGTCTGTCTGTCTGTCTGCCTGCCTGCCTGCCTGCCTGCCTGTCTATCTGTAGGTGTCAACAGAGGGTAGAATGTGTCAGATTCCCCTGGACCTGGAGCTATGGGCCATTAAGAGCTACTCACAAGGGGTTGAGAATCTAGCTCAGGTTTTCTGGAAGAATAGCAAGGCTATTTTACCACTGAGCATCTCTTCAGCCCCTGCTCAGGCTTAATTCTTATTTCAAGGCTATTTCTACATTAAAACTCATTTCCATACTTTATTCACTGTGGAATGGTATTATCAATAATCAAAACAAATTAGAAAAGGCTAGGGACTGGTAAGTATTTTAAGAGATTTTCCTCTAACAAATGGGTACACTGAGACTAAGAATCAGGATCCCATTGCTCATTTCTGAAATCTGTAGAAAGAGCTTTGATCTTGGAAACAGAGTTTCTCTATGCAACATGGAATCTCCACTGAGGTATCCTTTTAAGCCCTGGATGAAAACGTGCTAAACTGAAGAGAGCATTTTTCATGTCGATGCATCAAATCCTTATTCGGTTGACTACTAAAACACACGACTAACCATAGCACATATTTAAGGCCTTAAAATATTTATGATCCAGTGCCTGAGAGATGGTGTATTGTGTATTGAGTCTACAGTTCAGAGAAGTCTGGTGGATACAATGACTCAAACTGGTGCTCTCAAATTATCATGCTGGTGAAAACACATTTTCCTAAAAACAGTTTGTCTCCAGAAGTTGATATCCATGCAGAGAGATGATTTTCTCTAGGTCTATGTTAGACGGCACAAAAAAAGCAAACCTAGCACTCCTTCCTTGGCCATCGAAGCACATCCTGCCCTGTGGCTGTGTCACCACGGAACACATGAGACTATTCTCACTGCTCCTAACATTTTAGAATTACCTCATAAAAGGTCAGGTCTAAGTACATATTTGCTAAATGAAATAGAAATTCTCAGTTAGATTTTCTGGGGTTCTCGACAGCTCCTTGCTGCTGTTTTGATGAGTCATAAGAAGCACCAGCACAGAGCAAGTTTAGAAGCCTTGGGAAGCCATGAATACCTGGTGGCACATAGGCAGAAGCCATCCCTTGTCAGAGACTGGGACTGCTTAGCTAATCTCTGCAGTTTTCCACTCATTCATTCATTCATTGGCTTTATCCCTCTAAATCATGTCACCTCTACAACTGTTTTTTTCACCCTCTCCTGAGTCTACCATAATCATTTGTGTGGCTTTTTTTTTTACCTTGCTTTGCATAATGTTACTAAAATGCAAATAAATGGATGCCCAATGAGTATTTGTAGAAGAAACAGAAAATAGTTTGCGAAACATTGTTACCATGTGTCAGGTCAAGTCTTAAGAGATAAAAACATGAGGAGAACAAACATGACTTCTGACCTGATGAGATTAAAGGTCTAGTGGGGATGGTAAAATTTCAGTGCAGTCTCCACAGAGCCAACACTGACGTGGGATTCCATAAGAACTGAGCAACAGCTCTTGGTAGTGGGCAAGAATCCGATCGAAGTTCTGTGCTGGCCAGCAGATACTTCCTTGAGAAAGTGACACTTCAGCTGTGGTTTAGTTGTGAGTACAAGATGACAAGAAGAGACAGAAGAGCATACCAGGCAGAGCAAGCGGCACAAGAAGACAACAATGAAAAAGAATCAGAAATTACCATATGCTAAAAGATAGATGTGAGCCTAAGGCTCAGAATAATTGTGGAAGAGAGAAGGAAAGATTCTGAGAGCCAGCGAGAACCAGAGATCTGGGGCACTTCCTGGTATTAGATAGTGTCCACTCCACATGACAAGGAAAATGCACTGTGAAAATCTCAACAATGTGGTGTCCGAACAAGCAGTTGACACACCAATATGGACATGGAACACGCTGCATGGTCCTCCCACTGGATGAAGAGCTACAAGTAGCCAGTGGCTGCAGAGACGGGGGCAGTCAGTTTAACTCAGGGACAGGTTCTCACTGGAGTTATCCAGTTCCAGTGATCAACCTTGGACAGGTAAACACACAAACAATGATAAATAGACTCACTAAGAGGTATATACAGGTATGTGTGTATTGTATGCGTGTGCATGTACATGCCTGTATAGACATGCAACAATAATAAAGACTATGCTGTGAATTTGGGGAGGAGACATAAGAGGGGTTTGAGGGGAAAAGGGTGGAATGGTATAGATATAGTTAGATACAGTGCTCATGAAGGACGTGCTCAAAAAATTCAAAACAAATAAATATCTTTAGAGATGGGCATCGAGTCAGAGAACAGAGGCAGCTTCAGGTCACACAGACCTCTAGCTCCGTTTCATAGCATCCATTGGAGAGCCACAGAAGCATTGTAGGATTTTAAGCAGAGAACCGACATAATTGGATTTGGGTTTCAGTGTGGAAAATGACTGATGCAGAGGGAGGAGAGGGACCCAAAGCAGCCTGGAAAGAGGAGGGGAGCGTTAGCAAGAAGGTCAATGGCCATGTGCTATGTGCTGTTGTCACTGCGCCCCCTCTGTGTTCCCCTCTCGCTGCTAAACAGCATCGTTTCTAAGGGAACAGCACATTTAAAATCCTCTCCTGGAACACCCGCCTCCTGTACCAGTCTTTGGGCGGGCAGAGGCGCTATCTTTATAACAAAACAATGAAAGAAAGATCACCTGCTGGCAGCCTCAGAAAAATGCAGTCCTTGTGTTCAAGCAGGGCTGATCATAATAACAAGCATGAATGAGGGCCAGGAAAGAAGGTACAAGTCCATTGGAGTTGGATGGCAGGGTGCAGAGAGATGCAGAACAATGAAGGCCGTTACACTGGGATCCAGAGTCAGAAAGCTTAAAAGGCAGCACTGGGAATTTGCTCTCTAGGCTACGGCCAATGGGGAGCCATAATGAATTTCAGAGCAAGGGGAAGGCATAATCCAAACCACGCTTCACAAAAATCTAGTTGCTTAGGGCATGGAAAGTGGATTCAAAGGGGAAGAGGCCCACAGCAGAGCTGCTGGCCCGGGATGATCTCCTTACATCTTAAGAGATGAAAGCAGAAAACCCTGGGGCAGCTGCTGAAGAGAAGAAGAGAGCAGTGGGAGACGTCTATCTATGAGACAAGACGAACTCCAGAGTCTCCTCAAGGTGGGTAGGAGAGGAAGAATCCAGGGCAGGACAGCTGAAAAGTGGGAACGGAAAAAGCACTGGATGTGAATAGACCTTGGAGGGCACCGGACACTGTCTTAACTCATGCAACCCTCAAGAGCACCCTATGACATCGGCTTCCCCCTTCCAATGCAGTCACAAAGGCATCAACCGTGTTACGCAAGACTCCAAGAGGTTACACAGCATGCCCAAGTACACTCGACTGATAAGAACAGCACATACCCCCACAGTGCTTGGAGCTGGGATGCCTGCCCCACAGCCCAACCTCTTCATGATAAAGCAAAGCTAAATCTCCAAGAGCAGACATCCACGAGGCCCTGGCAGAACTCTGATAAGATGAAGAAGGGGGGCTCACTGGGTACAGAAAGGGCTTGGGTAGTAAAGCATAAGGACTTGAATTCAGTTCCCTAGGACCCATGGGAAAAAAGGCTGTCTCAAAAAAATAAGTAAAAAGTGATCAAGGAAGACTATTGACCCTTAGCCTCCATGTTCATACATGTGCACTCAAACCACACATATGTACATGTGTGCTTATGCTCATATACAAAAGGAGCTTAGAAAGGCATTCAAGAGCAAGGTCAAATCTTTGGGAATCGCCAAGGTCAAGAAGCCCTCACCCTGCATCTGGAGCCTTGGCAAGCAGTTTAAATGTTTCCCCGGAATCCTGGAGCCAGCCTAGCAGGTAAGCACAGAGGCCATCCTAGCAAGCAGCTACAGTGTTGTCCCTTGGTTTCCAGATAAAGAAACTTCTACATAGATAAGGGCTTGAACTCAAGTCCCTGTTGTCAGAGTCTGCTCTGCTAACCAATAAATCCAACTCAGGAATCAGCACAAATGAGAAAAAGAAGAGACCCTGTGCATGGCTGCCTGGAAAGGAGTGACCAAACGGCCTAGACTCTTGAGAAGATAAAATGGAGGCTGTCACTAATTGTGGTGGTTTGAATAAGAATGGCCCCAAGGGCCCATACACTTGAATGATTACCCTGGACACAGTGGCTCTATTTGAAAGGATTAGAAGGATTAGGAGGAATGGTCTTGTTGGAATAGGTGGGCCAGACACCACCACAAGCTAATTTTCTCTCTCTCTCTCTCCCTCTCTCTCTCTTTTTCTTTCTCTCTTGTGGATCAGGATATAAATCTTAGCAACTTCTCCAGTACCATACCTGCCTGTACCATGCCCCCCCCCAATGATAATGAACTAAGCCTCTGAAACTATAGGCAAGCAAACAATCTTTTATTTAAACTTAGCCTTATTTTGTAAGAGTGACCTTAGTCATGGTGTCTCTTCACAGAAACAGAATGACTAAGACACTAATTCTTCTAGAGCAGTGGTTCTCAACCTTCCTCACATTGCGACCCCTTATACAGTTGCTCATGTTGTGGTGACCCCCAAACATAAAATTATTTTCCTTGCGACTTTATAACTATATTTTTACTATTGGACCACAGGTTGAGAACCACTGTTCCACAAGACCTGGTGGAAGGTGGAACCATCCCAACTTACTCAAGTATTATTTTCATTCTGGTAAGAAAATAAAATCCTAAGCCATTATAAAAGAGAGTGAGGTAATAGTTGTAGTAGGACCAGCGGGGCCTCCTCTATGTAAACGCTGTGGACCATGGAGCCCGCAAAAGCCTCTCCTGCAGGAGAATCTGATTGAGGACTGCCTGAGAGACCAAGGATTGCTGGTGCACACAACGCCAGCCAATCGGGAACTGCTGTTTAAAAGAGATGCTTTTTTGGGACCACTGGGGGTATGGATGAGGGGTATTAAAGGAGCTTGCAGGAGTGTTCAGATGAGCTTGCTGCAGCGTTTTTCACCTGCTCCCTGAGTCTGTGTCATTGACTCTGTGTCACCTCACCTCCAACCCCCAAGGGCAGGTAGGGTCGGGCAGCGAGGAGTCCAGGGCACAGGAAACAAATAGTGACTGGGATAGAAGCAAATCAAGAGGGTTGGGAGGAGGTAAATATGAACTCAGCTTCGTGAAAAAGCCCGTTGATGTCAACAGCCAGCTCAGACAGGCAAGACCTGCTAGCCTGTGAACAAGGCAGCATCTTGCAGCGTGTCCAGCCCCAAGGTAGGCCTTCACAGATAGCTGCTGAGAGACAAAAAAAAGACTCTCCTGGAGAGAAAGAGAAGTAAAGATGCAAAGGCCAGAGAAATGCACGGGATAAGGAAGGTTGGAAAGACTCAAGACGGCAAGGGTCAGAGAGTTTTCTTTGAAAGGGGGAAGTCTGTTCTCCTAAAGAAATAGTAAAAGATGAAGCAACCATCAGACCTCACAAGAGGGAGATGGGAGGAGTGAGGAGCCTCTGGCTGAGGGGGGCGTGGCTCAGGCTGAGCGGGGCGGGGCGTATCAGCCGCATCCATTCCAAATTTACCAAGTGACTGCCATGCTCGGATCTCTCAAGGCATCGGGAGAAAATCCTTCAACTAGAGCAGCCTCCAGCAGTGTGGCAACTCAAAGACCACCGGCTTATTTTGATTTGGAAAAAGTCCATTCCCCTCTCAGGAGCTCAGAGCGTCCTCTGTGAAGAACTGAACACCCGGCTTAGGTAATAGCATGCGCCTGAACAATTCCAGTAGTGCAGATGGAAAATGTATATATATATATATTTCTCTGGATTTTCACAAGCCGAATATACAAGGGAAGGAAACATAACTAGTAACTCGAAGGCCATCTAGCTGCCTTCCACTCAAGAAGCAAGTCAGAGTCAACCGGAAATAAAAATAACTACCCTTCACATCTGCCTCACAAGATATGTCTTCGCTCTCTAATTTTAAAGACACTGGGAACTTTACATTTTAATTAATGAACCATGTTTGGAAAGACAGTGGGAAGCTTTTCTGCCAATTAGCATCAGGTCAACTGTGTGTGTGTGTGTGTGTGTGTGTGTGTGTGTGTGTGTCACTGTGTGCTCTAAATATACACTTGTAGTACATGTGGGTGAATAGTGACCCCTTTTCTCAGTTGATTCATATGGATCCTGACATTCCACCGTCCTCACTTTCTGCCATCTCACCAGCAAGGGGCAGCTAGAATTCAACGCCAGCTCTCCCTTGACCCAGTCATGACAAATACAATTTCCTTCATAACAGGATCACCAGAGTGCCACCTCTGCTCGATAGGACTCATGGCCAACTCTGAAAACGGCAGCTGCCTGCATGAGTCTGGCATCTACGCTATGAGGTGAGGAGTCTCGGATTCCAGCCCAGTCTTCGGATTGCCAGCTGAAATTCCTGGCTCCATCATTTCCTGGCTGTGTAACCTTGAACATGGCATTTCTTTTCTCTTGGCTTTAGCTTTCTGTTATGTAAAATAGGAGTTTTTTTAAATGACGGGATGACACTGCAGTATTTTTTAAGCCCTGGACACTTAGAAGGTATTCGGCATGATAAATGACTACTACTGATGTTCTGCCTTTCTATGTGCACTTCACAGAAAGCTCAGGGCAGTAGGCCAAGGCTGTGTGGTAAAGAAAGGTGACTGAGCCTAACACCCACAAGCTTGGTACCTGTGTCATCTCAGAATCCCTTGAGTCACCTGAGGTGGGTTGAGCAGGAGGCCAAAGCAGATCTTGGACAAGAAAGAGAATTCAGATGTCTAGATGTTCTTAGAATGGGCACCTCACCAGGAGAACTAGAGTAGCAGAAACAACTCTGGGGCATAGGTGGGAACAGTTCTAAAGATAGACAGCTCAGGAAATTCTTTGGGCACTAAAGAGGTGGGCATCGGGTAAGCAGAGCCAAAATGTCATGACAGCACAGCCAAGATTAAAGACAGCGGCTGATTGTAGAACAAAGGCAATCTCCACTACGTCTCTGATGTCTCAAACAACTGTGATTTCGTGGGGTTTAAGTCCAAGGCTGCAGAGTAAAAAACACACAGCAAAAATACAGAAAATGACTGGGGTGGAAATGTCTCAGCTGGGGAAATGTCTCAATGATTAAGAGCCCTTACTGCTCTTCCAGAAGTCTAGAGTTCAGTTCCCAGCACTGAGAGCTGCCTGTATCTCCAGCTCCAAAGGACCCAACACCCTCTCCTGCATCCCAAGGGCACCTGCACAGCTTTATAACAGTAAGACAGAAAACGGCCTCTTCTTCCCATCACAGGGAATGGACTCCACCCCAAGTGTCCCATTAGTCACAGAGAAAAGCAGAAAAGTGATAATGTTGATGATGATAATAAGGGGCAGGAAGCAATGTCGCCCAGCTTTTCATCATGGTGACCGCTGCACCCAGAGCTAAAGCAGGCTCACATGTTACTGGGTGTCTTAGTCGGGTTTCTATTCCTGCACAAAACATCATGACCAAGAAGCAAGTTGGGGAGGAAAGGGTTTATTCAGCTTACACTTCCACATTGCTGTTGATCACCAGAGGAAGTCAGGACTGGAACTCAAGCAGGTCAGGAAGCAGGAGCTGACACAGAGGCCATGGAGGGATGTTCCTTACTGGTTTGCTTCCCCTAGCTTGCTCAGCCTGCTTTCTTATAGAACCCAAGACTTCCAGCCCAGGGATGGCACCACCCACAAGGGGCCCTACCCACTTGATCACTAATTGAGAAAATGCCCCACAGCTGGATCTCATGGAGGCCCTTCCCCAATTGAAGCTCCCTTCTCTGTGATAACTCCAGCCTGTGTCAAGTTGGCACACAAAACCAGCCAGTACACTGGGGCAAATCCAAGTCAGGTGCAGTGTCATTGTAATAGAGGACAGAGACCCAGCCAGGGCTACAGTCACCGCCTAATGACAGTTTACATGGTAAGCCATGTACTACAGCTGTCACACACTGAGACTGGCCCAGCACTTCAGTCCAGGTTGTTAAATGAGTTCTCCCTCTCCTCCTGCCTACAGTCTCGGGCTATGTACACCGAGCTTTCAAAGGACACTGAATGGCAGCCATGTGGCAGCTCCTGTGTCAGAGATTTCCTTGGGTCCTCCTAGGGTCCCACAGTTTCTGTAATTCACCTCTTTTTTCCAGGCCTGCTGGTGGTCTCTGCTCACTCCAAAGAACCACACTGCCACCTGCTGGCGAAACACGCAGGTAGCCTGGGATGCAAGGATGTACTGGAAATTCTCAGTGCCGGTCTCTCTTTGGGGACCCCGAAAGGTTTACCCATCCTCTGAGGAAAACAAGGCCCCATTCACTTTGGCTTTCCTGCACCTCCTGGGCTGGTGTTCTTTTTCTTCTCTTGTTGAAAAAAGGTGTGTCTTCCACCAACCAACCGGTGCTCAGGGAGTGTAATCGTGAAAAGAACCTGACATACAACTCACGCTTTCTCCAAGGAGACACACTATACAACAAAACACCACAGCACAGCACACAAGGGCAGCCTTAGTCAGATGCTCTATTACAAAGGGTTCTGGGTTGGCTACTCATGTTAATAAGTCAGGATGCACTTTGCCATCATGATGATGCCAGATAAAAACCTTTGACATCTGGAGATGTCAAGAAAGCACCACTGTGCTGGTCAATAGGTGGATGGCATAGTATGTGAACTACATTTCAGTAATGCTGCAATGACATTTTTAATGTCTCAGGTTAGATTGAAAGACATGGGTGTGTGTAAGGCTCTAATCTGCAATAACACAGTTTACAGGTACTTTCTCATTGGATCCTCACGATCAATCAGGAGATGGGACCACTAATTTCCAT
>JADRCC010577236.1:0-21433 GCA_019843855.1 Hylomyscus alleni
TTTTTTTTAACACAAACACTCACCAATCTACTCTAGTACATTAAGTCACAAGAGGACTGATTGTATCCTCTTCCACTGAGGCTAGACAAGTCAACCCAGCTAGTGGAAAGGGATCCAAAAGCCCACAATAGAGACAACCCCAACTCCAATAATTTTTTCCCATTATTTTTTATTTGGTTATTTTATTTACTTACATTTGAAATGTTAGCCCCCTTCCCAGTTTCTCCTCTGAAAACCCCTTATCCAATCCCACCTCCCTTCTGCTTCTATGAGGATGCTTCCCCCACCCGCCCACTCCTGCCTCAATGTTCTAGCATTCTCCTATGCTGTGGCATCAAGCTTTCCCAGGACCAAGGGCTTCCTCTCCCACTGATGGTAATCCTCTATTACATATCGAGGTAGAGTCATGGGTTCCCCATGTGTACTCTTTGGTTGGTGGTTTAGTCCCTGGCAACTTTGCAGGGGTAGGGGAGTCTGGTTGGTTGAGATTGTTTTTCCTCTGGGGTTGCAAACTGCATCAGTTTCTTCAGTCCTTCCCCTAACTCTTCCACTGGGGTCCCCATGCTCAGTCCGATGGTTGATTGCAAGCATCCACATCTGTATTGTTCAGGCTCTGGCAGAACTTCTCAGGAAACATCTATACCAGGCTCCTATCAGCAAGTATTTCTTAGCATCAGCAATAGTGACTGGGTTTGACATCTGCGTATGAGATTAATTCCCAGGTAGGGCAGTCTCTGGATGGCCTTTCCTTCAGTCTCTGCTCCACTTTTTGTCCCTGTCTTTCCTTTAGATGGGAGCACAATTCTGGGTTAATATTTTTGAGATGGGTGGGTGGGCCCCATCCCTCAACCTGGGGCCTGCCTAACCTTTGAATATGGTCTTTATATGTTCTCTCTCCCCTTTGTTGAAAATTTCCGCTAATGCCATTCCAGTTGGTTCCTGGGAGACTCTTGCTTTCCTGGCATCTGGGACTGTCAGCTTCAATAATTAAGGGACCTACATATAGAACTAGCTACACATCTGCTATATATGTGTAAGGGGCCAAGGTCCAGTTGATGCATATTCATTGGTATCTGTGAGCCCCCATGGGCTAAGGTTAGTTGACTGTGTAGGTCTTCTCGTGGTGTCCTTGATCACTTCACCTCCCTCACTCCTTCACCCCACTCTTCCACAAAACTCTCCAAACTCCATCTATTGTTTGGTTATGAGTCTCTGGTCTCTGCTTATATTTCAATCACCTGCTAGATGAAGCCTCTCTGGGCATAATTATGCTAGGTTCCTGGCTGCAAGCATAGAAGAATATCCTAATTAGTGGCAGGGGTTGGTTCTCCATTATGGTGTAGGCCTCAAGTTGGGTCAGTCATTGTTTGGTTATTCCTTCAAGCTCAGCTCCATGCTTATTCCTCCATTTCTTGCAGGCAGGACAAATATTGGGTCAAAGGTTTTGTGGGGGAGTTGATGTCTGCCTTCCTCCACTGGAAGTCCCCATCTGCTTCAGATGCCTATTTTATTTCGCCTTCTGAGTGAGAGTCAAGCATTCTCCAAAGAACCTCTTTGTTTCTTATCCTCTTTGGATCTGTGAGTTGTAGCATGGTTATCCTGTACTTCATGGACAATATCCACTTTTAAGTGAGTTCAAATGTCTTCACCTGGTATGCATATCTTGCCTGGATGTGTTATTTTCTCCAGGTTTTGCCTTGATCTTCCTCTTGTCTGTTAGTAAGAGATTTTCTACTATTATAAGACTAGATTCCCTAGAATGTAATATGAGGAATATATGGACATATTTAATGTTTTAAGGTACATTCTCAAATTGATGATTTATATCAAATTGTTTATATTTATATAAAACAGTACCTATGGAGAGACAGGATATGCGTAGAGGGTGCTGTGCTGTGTGTGAGAGGGAGGGAGGGAGGGAAGGAGGGAGGGAGGGAGGGAGGGAGGGAGAGAAAGAGAATCATAAAGTCAAGAAGAGTGCGAAGACTGAGAACTAGAATTGACGCAGCGACGTTTGGATTGATAACTCCAATTACCATTTGTATCAAAATCAAGCCAGCTAAAATAATAAAGAAAATGCTTTCAAATTTGAGACTTTTTGTTTTCAAAAATGAAAAGAGTGCCAGGAAGGTGCTTCTTTTCAAATGTCTCACAGAAGACATTTTCCAACCCTGTGTTTGGGATCACTTGCTCCTCTTGGTGGTTGGGGAAAGAGAAGCTAGCCTCAGAGAGAAAGGCTTACTGGCATGTTTTAGAGAGTGGCGTTTTAAATAGGAGTGATTGAAACATTGCCTCACTCACAGGATGTGCAGAAAAAATACTAATATTGGCTGCAAGTGAATTTGATACTAAAAGAAACACTTGGCTTCTCTACAGTCTCCAGTCATGTCAATAATGCAAAAGTGGACTTTTCTCCATTATTACATTAATTTTCACATTTGAAATAAATGAGACAAATTGGCAAATGATACAATGTTAATTATACAAGAACTTTTATAATTATTTTGGAAGATGACTAAGTTTTCAACCACTTATTCTCAATTAAATATCTCCCTAAATTTTCCCATTTTCATTTCTAAATCTGTTGTTGAAGCTCACTTACTTTAGAAAAATAAATTGTTGATAGAATTATGTCATGTTATCTTTATAACAAGTTTGACTATATAAATAAAGTATTTGGGGCTGAGAAAAAAGCTCAGTGGTAGAGTCTCTGACTGGCGTTTAGAAGAAAGACCCTTGGTACAAGTCCTCGTGATGCAAGAACATTACAAAGCATTCTTTCAACTATTATTCAAATATTAAGGACTATTACTCCTCATGTGAACAAAAATAAGTAGACAGGTACATTTATGACCACGATTACCAATTAGCTACTCATATTATAATGAGGAAGCATAAAGTTTAGCATAGTCTCTGCTTTTTAGGCACATAATTTCTTATGTTGGTAAAATGTTAGGATCATAAACTTTGTGGATTTCAAGACTACTTAGATTAAAATCAATATTTTATTTTCTTGTATTCTCTGTTATTGTAATGACAGAATACACAGGGCTCTGCAAAATTCTTGATAATGGACATAGAGCACAATTTGAACGTTAAGAAATGCATGCCACAGGAAAGGTAATATCTCAGTTGACCTACCCACCATTTATCAGGAAAAAAAAGGCAGCCCCCTAAGTGGTTCAAATGCCACAGATGTGTTGGAATTGGGTAATCTCATGGACCTGAGGTTAAAATGAGATTTTTTTTGAACAATGCATGAAGCTAATGATAGCTGTGCATTTTGGCTGCTCTTAGGTCAGGGTTCTTGACAGTTATTATACAAAGGATACCATTATATAAGCTCATGATCATGAGCTCAGTAGAGCTTTATAAGCAAATTAGAAGTATTTGGAAGGTAAAAACATTAGGGTAATTCATGACTTCACAAGTTTGAAATATGGTACAGAAATTTTTTTATAATAATTAAATGGAGAACAAGGGATCTTATGGACAATTTTCTTGTCAGAGATAATTTACACAACTTTCTTTCAGAAATCCTAGTCCCTTTCTTTGTCTGTCTGTCTGTCTATCTGTCTTCCACAGATAAATAACTGAACAGATTTTAAGGCAGAAAATATATAAATTAGAAATTTTTATTTTTCTATAAAGCTAAATTGCTTTCAATGCATGAAGAACAGTATTTTCAGCTCAAATTTCTTGGTATGGAATAAGCATTGAAATACACTCAAATTTATGATTCCCATCTTTCTTGGAACAATAAGTCTATGCAGACGTGAGGATGTTAATATGATGGATTCCCAGTTAGTAAAAAAAATGCACACCTTCAATAACGATTCCTACATGATCAATGTATATCATGTAAATAGAAAACAATAAAATGAAATGTGGAAGTCAGCAACTTTGGAATCTATGTATTAACAGAATTATATGTAAAAATATCTTAGTTAAAATTTATATCATCAATAAAGTCATGGCAATTAGATCTAATTCATGTGAATTTAAAATATTAATCTTTTTAAATGTCGGGACTTTTCTTTAGAAAGCTAATCAGTAGTACACTTCTGTCATGAAAACCAGATAAATATGTTAAAATATAATGCATCGTTCTGGGCCAATGCAATATAGCTATGCTTGTTATAAAAGAAATCTGAGTAACTTCTCTATACCATAGTTTGTTCTTTGTTTTAACACTGGTTAAAACAAAGGTTCCTCGATGCTCTAAGTTTATTTGAATCCATGATTTCATTTAAGACACATTAGTAATTCTCTGTGGAAAAGTGTTCTGAAGTGTAATGACTGCTTTGAAATATTTTTGCTCTTGTTACCTAGAAAATGTCTCAAAGCATAAGACAGGAGAAAAGTTATACATGTGGTTACTTATGGATATGTGAGCTGGGGGTACAGAGAAATAGTAATATATTTTTGACTGTGTCACCCAGAACCTGACACAACGTCTGAGGCATGGCAGGATTCACTTACAATGTGCAGAATGAATTAAACTTACTTGAAAGCCAGCAACTTTCCTCTCAGTGGGAAAGTTAGGAGGGAAGCTTCAGCTTATGAAGCCTTGGATTCTCTGTGTAATGAACTCTGTGGTGGTAGGTTAATGGCAGTGGGGAGCGGTTCCTCCAGAAGCTTTCTGTAAGGAGTTATATACTGAAAAGCATAGCCCTGTTTTTACCACTGCTAAAGTTAAATATTAAATAGGTTAGCTTCCTTTTGTTCCCTCTGGGTGTAGGATTGGCACTTGCCTCTAGATGGTGGTACAGGCTCACTTCAAAGCAACTACAAACTCCAACTGCAAAATAACTGAGGGTTTCTGACCTCTGAGCCACTGTCTCCATACCTATGTTTTAACCTCTTGCCAAGTCACTTGAAGGTGCACTTTAAAATGAATCCATTTGGTGAATTTTAATCACACTTTTCAACTTCTTTCCTCTCATCTTTTTTAAAAAAATCTGTTTTAAGATATTGTCAATAGCATTTCTAATTATGTTTGTACACTTTTATTTATAATCCACACTGGAAAGTTGGAAATAACAAATGCATGTTAGATAATTAAAGATATTTCCTCCTGGAACATTCTATGTTGGACTCAGTATGCTTTTTTTTTTTTTTTACATGCCTGTGGCATTTGATCTTCAGGAGTTAATTTTAGCTTAATGCTGGGGATATAGCATGGTTGAAATATGATCACAATACTGATTTCACAAAAGTGAAAGTTATGTGTTATATACACTGGTGTGCAGCCTTCTCATTCCAAGGGAAGACAACTCATGGTTTTGGTTTGTTTTCTTTTTCATGGTCATCTTTGATAGTTATCAATACATAGAATTAAAATTATCCTAAAACAACTGTAAGGAAAAGCAACCACCTGTATATATTTCAACTATCCACTGACCTAATAATGTTTCTTAGTTGTAGTTGTATTCCATTCTCCAGGGGTCTCTGTGTAAGGCATTGGTTTTCATTCGAGCCTCTAAGGTTACATGAACTTTAAAAAAAGGCCATCACAGAGATGACCATTCCATCTTTGGGAAACTACCATAGAAAGGCCTTTAGCCACTTGCTTTGGAACTCCATTTAGATCTATTATTGCAGAAAAGAATATCTAGGTAAAATACTGTTACTAAGAGTCAGTGTACCTGTCATATGTAAATGTTGATCAGGTACAGAAATATAGAACAAATATGAAAGAGTATTAAGAGTGCAATTAATGCTACCTAGGGAGACAAAGGCAAGAATTAAGCTCATTTCAGCAAACTGGAAGAAATAACTTTTTTTTTGTCTTCTAAGAATGATTATGAACTGCCAGAGTGACTGGATTAGATCAAGACATACTTATTTTTGTAAAGAATATAAAAATAGGTGGGCACTATGGGATAGACCTATAAGCTCAGCATTGAGGAGATGGAGACTGAAGGGTCTTCAGCCCCAGAGTGAGTCAGAGACTAGTCTGGGTACTTGAGATACAAGTACAAGACAGAAAATTAATCCAAAATTCATGAAAAATAAAAACATTGGTATATTTGTATTAGTTATCTCAGTTGATTCAGGTCTTATTTAACTCTTACTTCATTTCTATACATCCTTTGGTGTCTAATCACTTCCTGGTTTACAGATCTGAAAACCTAGACTCATACTAATGTTAAGAGGTTTACCCAAGGGCACAGAACCAATTGCTGAGGTAAATTCAAAGCTCCTGTCTGCAGCCTCTGTGTTCTTCAGTGTTTCTTATTGCATTTTGATAAAGATCAGAGAAGGAAGTAGAGTGAGGCTGGGGATGAAGTTCGATTGCAATGGTGTACCTGGGCCACTTCATAAAAACTATTCTATTTAATCTCTAAATGTGAAAAGCAGTTCATGGCTCTAAATCGTAGGGCAGCCAAACTTAGCTTGAAAGAGTTACAAGAAGTTACAGGGTTCATAAAGACCCTGAACAGTTCCAAATACCAAAGCATCCGTTCGCACTTTACCAGGTAAGCAGACTAAAGAAGCCTCGTGGGTAGCTGACTGCTGACACAAACACAGACTTCGAGAATTAAACACACATTCCAGACACAAGAATCTGAGAAGATCACGAGTCTCAAACACATGGGGCCCTGGAGAGAAATTGCTGAAGACTCTTAGAACTGTCACTTTAAATTGCTTGCATAATCTTGGAAAAATCAACTTCCACACTTTTACAGCAGAGTTGCCTCAGCTTGTAAGTGCAGGTAGGCAGAAGGTGAGCACATTGTCTTCCTTTGCTGTCTTTCTACAGCTTTCTCATGTTTGTTTCTTAAAAAAAAAAGGCATGTGGACTCAGTGCTGCTGCCCAAGACTCTGCTTGGGGGAACCGAAAGGGTAGCAACTTAAGGATTCTATGTAGAAGTTTGGAGCCTTTATAAGACTTCCAGAAGTCAGTCTAAAGTCTCCTTTAACATAATTTAAACTTCTTATTTGCACCCTTGTGTGCAGCACTTATCGCTTTGCTTACCATGCACATGCTGTGTGTGAGTACAGTCCCTGTGACTTCATTCAAAATCTATGATGAGCACCAACACCAAAGATTGCCTTTTTTGTAGTCACTGCAGTTCATTAGGCTAAAATACATGTGTGCTTGCTCATGAGAAAAAGAATCCAAGACAGTAAATAGGGATACACAAACAAATAAGTCTAATATGGACTCCACAACCAATTAAGTCTAATGCGTAATGTGAAGTAGTCTTTACTTTAATTGATAGACAACTCTGGAAAGACTCCAAGGACAGAAAGAAACTGAATTGTTGAGAAGATCAAATTTGGACAGAAAGAAACTGAATTGTTGAGAAGATCAAATTTGGGCACATGTGTGGATAAATTACAGTGGGATTGTTCTTTTTGGATAAATGGGCTATCTTGCTCAGACTTATTAACTGAGCATTAAGAGAAGGTATGTTGAAGGTATGTTATGTTCCCTTCATATTACAAGGTCCAAAATTCTCAGCTACAGCAGGGTACACAAGTCCCATTATTTGATGCAAAAATAACTTCCCTTACTATCTTGCTCAGTCCTTCCCTGAGGTCTGTGTTAAAGAATGAAATGCAGAGAGTGTTTACCAGTGGATTTCACTGCTTTTGCATGCTAAAGCACATAAATAAGAGAGAGCCCAGCCTGAGCATCCTTGGACTGATGGGGCACCACCGCAATCAGTCCCCTCACATCTAGCCACTCCATCTACGTCGTGCCCTGTGGTTTTCAGTAACATCACTGATTATTCATTCAGAGACCTGCTCATCCCATCACCACCATACACTGGGCACAATTGCTCATTGTTCTCCACTGATTAGAACGCTGTGGTTTATAAATGGATGATGCAAAAGAAAAATAGACCAAGGCCATTACTTGTAGGTGGATTCTCTAGTACTACACTCTGGGGTAATCAATCTTCTCTGAACTATTTCCAGCCCACTTGCAGTTGGGAATTTTTAAAGTGACATTCTCTCCTGGCAAATGTAGCAAACCCCATGAATGTCCAATTTTAAAGGCACCTTAAATATTACCTTTTCCATGACAGTAAAAGTATCTAATTTACCATAATACTATCTTTTATGTGAAACTCCCTAATGCTGGATTCAGGACTCTAAATGACAGACTAAATACCCTAAATAGTAAAGCATTTGTATTAATATATCAAGACTGTCACTACTGAAGCAGTGATGATGGCCCTTGTCCATTAACATCTGATGACAGACAAAAGTTTAGACCAAGGACTACAGTCAATTATATAATCTGTGAACTAGTTCTCATAATTAAAACTTGCTTTAATCATTGCCTTTTATAAGCATCCCTTCATAATAAACAAAGAAAAGAAAAACCAGTTCCAACATGTGGTAGATGACACCTGTGTGCTTTCTTCTCCTAGATTCTAAATTGGCTTACTGGCTACACCGAGGTGATGATCTTACTTTGTGGTCAGTTCACAGCATTGATATCCATACAGGCTACAGCATACTGTTCTACACAAAAGAGGTGGACATAAGTAATACTTTGAGTGATTAGAACACTTACATATCTCTGAAAAATTAGGAATGTTGGGATCAACTAAAGTCTGTAACGAAATGAGAATGAAAGAGAAAGAAAAAGTCGTATTCATGTTTGTAGATTACTTTTTTTGACAAAGTCTGAAAGTATTTAGTGTTCGGAAGTGATATAGTATTATTATACACACACACACACATATGTATAAGATTTTTTTCTTTTTTTAAAAAATTTATTCATTTTATATCCCTATCACCATCCCCGCTTCCCTCCTCTCTGCCCCTTGCATTAGCCCTTCCCCTTCTTAGAAAAGAGACTTCCTCCTTGGGTGTCACCCAAGCCTGGACATCCAGTTACCTAAGTACATCCTCTCCCACTGAGTCCTAACTAGGTACTCCAGTTAGGGGATCCAGTGGCAGGCAACTGAGTCAGAGATAGACTCCTCTCCAATTGTTAGGAGATACACATGAAGATCAAGCTGCACATCTTCCTCAAATGAGTAGAGGGCCCTCGGTCCAGCCCCTGCATGCACTTTGGTTGGTGAATCAGTCTCGTTGTGCCCTGCTGGGCCCAGATTAGTTAATTCTCAAGCTCTTCTTATAGTTTCCTTGACTCTTCCAGTTCCTTCAATTCTTTCCACCATTCTTTCACAAGAACCCCCAGGATCTTCCTGATGTTGGGCTGTGGGTCTTTCCATTTGTTGCCATCTGCGGCTCTCAGGAGACTGTTATCCTACGTTCCTCTCTGCAAGCATAACAGAGTATTATTAATAAGGTCAGTGGTTGTCTCTCTCCTATGGGATTGGTCTCAAGTTGGGGCATTCAATGGTTGGCTGTTTGCTCAGTCTCTATTCCATGTTTATCCCTGTACATTTTGTAGGCAGAAAAAAATGGATTGAAGGTTTTGTGGATGGGTTGATGTCTCCTTCCCTACACTGTAATTCCTGTCTGGCTCCAGAAGGTGGCCAGCCACCTTAGTCTCTATATCCCCCACTAGTAGGAATCTCAGCTAGTGTTATCCCTGAAGATTCCCATTAGCCTCCTGTGTGCAGGACTTCCAGATCTGCCTAGAGATGCACCCCACCAATTTCCATTCTCACTCCCAGCCCTTTACTACCCTCCTTGCCACACCTGATTTCAATCCCTGTTCACCTCTTTATCCCCTTTCCCACTCTGTTCCCTTTCTCTATCCACCTCAGATGTCTATTGTATTTTGTCTTCTGAGGGGTATTCTCTCATGAGCCCTCCTTTTTGCCCAGTTTCTGTTATTCTGTGGATTTCATGGGTGTCCTGTACTTTATGGATATTGTTCACTTATAAGTGAGTACATATCATACGTGTATTTCTGGGTCTGGGTTATATCCATTTGCCTGTAAATTTCATTATGTCTTTAATAGCTGAACAAAATTCCATTGTGTTGATATATCCCAATTTCTTTACCTATTATTCTGATGATGGATATCAAAATTTCCAGTTTCTGGCTATTATGAATAAAACTGCTATGAACATATTTGAACAAGTGTCTCTGTAGTATAATGAGACATCTTTTGGGTATATACCCAGAAGTATTTTGCCTGTTCTTGGGGTAGAACTATTCCCAATGTTATGAGAAACCAACAAATGGATTTCCAAAGTTGTATAAATTTGCATTCCCACCAGCAATGGCTGAGTTTTCCCCTTGTTTGATATTCTCACCAGCATGTGATAATTCTTGAATTTCTGATCATAGGCATTTTGACAGGTATAAGAATCTCAGAGTTGTTTTGTTTTACATTTCCTTGATGATTAAGAATATTGAACATTTTTTAAGTGTTTTTATGACATTCAAGATTCTTCACTTGAGAATTCTCCATTCAGCTCTGTATTCCACTATTCAATTGGGTTACTTGGTTTGTTGATGTTTAATTTCTTGAGTTCTTTATATATTTAAGATATTAGTCCTTTAACAGATGGAGGGGTGGTGAAGAACTTTCCCTGCTCTGTAAGCTGCCTTTTAGTCCTACTGATGGTGTTTTTAACCTTACAAAAGCTTTTCAGTTTTATGATAGATTATTTCTTAATTGTTGATCTCAGTGCCTGAGCTATTGATGTTCTCTTCAGGAATTTGTCTCCTGTGCCAATCAGTTCAAGGCTCTTTATTTTCTCTTATATTAGATTTAGTTTGTCCAGTTTTATATTGAGTTCCTTGATCCACTAGGACTCGAGTTTCTCATAGGGTGATAGACATGGGTCTAATTGCATTATTCCATATGCAGACATCCAGTTAGACAAGCATCATTTTTTGAATGCACTTTGAATGATGGTTTCAGCTTCTTTGTCAGATATCAAGTGTCCATAGGTATGGCAGTTTATTTCTGGGTCTTTGATACTGTTTCATTGATTTTCTTGTCTGTTGTGGTAATACCATTCACTTTTTGTTACTATTGCTTTGTAATATAGCTCAAAATCAGGGAGGTCGCTATCTCCAGAAGTTCTTTTTTTGTACAGGATTGTATTGACTCTTCTGTTTTTTCTTTGTTTGTCTTGTTTTATTTTTATATATGAAGTTAAGTATTGCTCTCTCAAGGTCTATAAGGAGTTTTTTGATGGGAATTGCTTGGAATCTGTAGATTGTTTTGGTAAGATGTTAATTTTAGTATGTTAATCCTGCTGATCCATGAGCATGGCAGATCTTTCCATTTTCTTATATCTTCCTTAGTTGTTTTTCTCAGAGACTTAAATTTCTTAAAGTCACACAGGTCTTTCACTTACTTGGTTGTAGTTACACCAAGATATTTCATATTACTTGTGGCTGTTGTAAAGGGTGTTGTTTTCCTAATGTCTTTTTTCTGTCCATTTATCAGGTTTGTAGATTTTTAATGCCCACTTGTTCATTGGGATGAAACTATCAACTCAGGATCTAGAAAATATGACACACAACAGATCTGATTTTTCTAGGTATATACAAACAATTATATTGCTCATTTTTTGATTCAGTAATAGAAAACATGTAAAAGCATATAACTCAGACTAGATAGTCAAAGCTTGTGTGTTTTCTGTTATCTGTGTATACTAACTTCCAATCTTTACATGATTATATCTAACCTAGAGTGACTACAGGAAAGAGCAGCTATGCTAGGGACATGGGGGCAGCACTGTTTGGGAGTAGTATAATAGAACACAATAACTGCGAAGTGGAAATGGAAAATGAGGAAATTTACATGAGTGGAGGAGAACTGGCATTATAGAAGAACAAGGAAGAGAATTGAATAACACTAAGTATGCTTGAGAAGCCACAGAGAATTTGTTATGTTTACCTAAAATTAAGTGTGTCTGTGTTGTTCTTGTTATGTGTATGTGTACATGCATGTGTGTGGGTGGGGGTGGGTGGGTGTGTATGTACGTACGTATGTATGTATGTATGTATGTATGTATGGGTGTATGTGCGAGTCTGTGTTTCTGTATAGTGTATTTATGTTTGAGTGTATTTATGTATGTGCATATGTGTATCTATCCTTATGTATGTGTGCAATGTAATGCCTTCCCTGGATCTGAATTTAGATGTTGACAGTGTGTGTCAAAACCAGCAACCTCTGTTTCGTCCTCTTGGATGTTTACAGTTCAGACATCTTGCTTATGAAGACCTCCTACTAACAATAATTCCACCTGCTGTGCTAGATATAATAAAGATGCTGAGGGTCCAGTTTGCTGTGCAGCTGGTACTTTCCATCAGCTTCAGTACATTCCCTCTGATCCCTCTGTTTCTGCATTTGAGTCTGTGTATCTGTTCAATTCTATCCCTTGCTGCACTACCCCTGTCTTCATAACCTATCCACAAAGGAATGGCAGATCATGTTTGATTAACATACTCAACATGATTTCCTGAGAGGAGGCAACTAATGAAACTTTTAGAATAATTGTATGGAAATGTCATGCACAAATAGATCTGTACAAAAGAGAACTAGAAAACCTATAGAATTCCAGGTAATTTTCATAGGTGATGATGTTCAATTCTGTAGGCTGACTTTAAACGAGAAGTCCTCAGGCAGGAGAAATGGCCCAGGACTAAAGAAAATTTCCTGCTATTTGCAGGAAACATGGGTTCAACTCCATATGGGGCACCCATATGGTTGGGTAAACCTTTTATAATTCCAGCTCCAGGGTTTCAGATACTCTCTTCTAGCCTCCACAGCCACCAGCACCCATGCAGTTCACATACACCTGTAATCAAAACACTCTTGCTCATTTTTTTAAAAAGACAGATAACAAGCAAAATATAGAGATTCCAATGACCAGATCAGTCTTACTGAACATTTTTTTAAGAAAATAATTGTCTTTGTTTTTATTTAGGAGAAAAATGTAAAATAAGAACAACTGTGTCTATGATGAAAGGACAATTTCTTTCCATAATTAATGAGAAAGAAAACTATCCCACAAGATAACCTAGCTTTCAGAAAACTTTCTGATATGCTAATCTCTGGTATTCATCATAATGACTTCAAGCTTGGCAAAGTCCTAAGGATCATGAGAAGATTAAATTCCACTCATTACCCTGTTGCTAACTAGACAAGAAAATGTCCTGATGTGAGTAACAGAGATTTCTAATGACTTGCTCTGTGACCTTGGAAAATTCACTTAACTCCTCTGGATTTCAGTTTTAATATTTATCAAATAAATTGACTGAGAGAGATAATCTGCAATCCTCTGAATTACTGAACCTCAATGATTTTTTTTTTTTAGGAAGTGTTCAACAAAATATCATCAGCTCATAATATCCTTCCAGCCAGAAAATTAAATTATTGAAATATATCTCAAAAATTTTGGGGGTTCTCTGAAGTCTGTTCAGATACTATTCAACTATGGAGAGCTGTAGGTAACATTAAGCAACCCTGGGATCATAAAAATTCCATGGATTAAAAGTCAGACAAGGGTGAAAGTTTTCAGACTTCTCTGGAAAATCTTTCAGATTATGTTTTTGCTTGGCAATCTTCTTCAAATTTAGGGCCCCAGATTGCTTCAAAAATTTGACTTTGGGGCAATGAAATTAATCTGGGTGAAAACATTTGCTAAGCCAGATCGTCTGATTTTGATTCTTAGTACCTACTCTAAAAAGCTACCTTCAGATCTACACATACACACACGCACCTGTTTGTTTTAAATAGGATCTGATGTACCCCAGGAAGGTCATGAACTCATGTAGCCTAGGATGAACTTGAAATGACACTCATGCCCAAGTTCTCCTATTATAGACAGGTACCTACAGTGTCCTGTTTTATTTATTTTTTGTGTTCTTCATTGGGTTTTGGTTTTGAAGAAACAGACATTTGATTTTTTTTTCTTTAATTTCTTTGCCACATAAGAGTATCTTTCATACATGTTAAAGGAGGAAGGACTTAGGCTATCTAGCATTTAAAGATAGCTATAGTCCCAGTGAAAGAGCATAATGACCAGGGAAACCGTTAATATGGTGTGAACACTTAGAAAGTACAGAGCTCATATCTGAAGCAAATTGGCATATAATCCACAGAATCTACCTCTATGGCCCATCGGCTAGAGAAGTGCTAAGTCTATTTTTTTTCTACAATATCCCCAAACAGCAGCAGCATTGAAAGTAAAGTTTTCAAACATGTGGGCCTGTAGGAGACATTGGACATTCAAACCAGAACAGCATCTTTCCTGCAAAACCTAATAATCTTAATTGGAGTTACCCTGTACAGGAGATCTACAGACCCTAGAAGCCATAGTGTTCCAATTAAAATGCCCGGTGCATTTTAATTGGGCATTAAAATGCCCAGAAGTGGTATGCTCCTCCTTGAAATGGTGGTAAGGGTATCCAAGGGGACTCTCTTTAAGTCCATTGACATTGCTCTTGAAACTTGCCACCAGAACCAGATGGCAAGGCCCTATTGCTGAAGACACCACACTCTGTAGGTGAATTCACAAGGAGAGAGGAAGAGGGTACTGAAAAAGGTGGCAACACTTCACTCACTCACAAACATTACAATCTTCCATTCTGAAATCAATACAGAAATATAATTATGCATATACCACATGTAAAAATGAAGACCATGTATTCAGTCTCAATATAAAATTTCCTCATAGGTATATGGGGTCTTGATGCCAAGTATATGAAGTTATACTTTTACTGTATAGATTATCATTGTGATTTATTTATAAATGTAACATTTATATAGACTATCAATATGAGATACGTCATGGTGTTTTGGTGAGTGAATAACATGGGATAGGAATCTCTTAGAATAGTTAGTGTATCCCCCTCTATAAAAATGAATCATATATTTATGATAATTATAATCAAAATTCAGTTTCATTTTGGAAAAATAATGTATCATTAACTATATTCACGTGTCTTACAAATGACTGGAATGTATTCGTCCTCTTAAATTATAATATTGTACATTTCTGTTATAGTATTATCCCAAGACATAAAATTTCATTCTATGATGGCACTGGAATGAACAATACTTCTAAAATTTGCTTAAATGATTTTTAAATGGTAGTTATTTTTATAATCATCATTCCTACTTGATATTCATAGATTAAAACATATCCTCATAATTTTAGTACATGACAGAGAATGCATTTGAATAAACAAATGCTAGCCTCCCCTCCCTAGACATCTGGAATGCAGTAGAAGAAATATGCAGTCTTAAGTGTAACTTCAAGGTGACCTCTGACTGAGTCTTTGTTCCTTGATAATTGACTGTACAACATTGGAGAATTAATTCCTTTTAGCATCTAGTCCTTCATCAACCATATAGTGTGATAAATTTCTAAGCATTAAATAAGAAAGGAATATGTAAATAAGTTCTCTTAATAAAACCAAAGTGGGATGAAAATGTTATTATCTTAACAAAAATGTAGTCAGACTCCTCACATTTGCATCTATTCATTGATAATTGTAGCAAGCAAGGGAGAACTGAGCAAAAGCAATTTTGTTGGAATCAAGGTAGGTGTCTAAAATATGACATTTTACAGATTCAGGAGACGTTAATGGTGCCTGATGCTCAGAAGCAAAATGTATCTTTTGAAATAACCTTTACAGTAAACAAGATGCTATAGACAGTCCATTGAGAACCATTGTAAGATGCATTGGATGATTTAAGCAATTCCATTACACTAGCAGCTATAAAAAAATGAAAGATTTTTTTTTCTTCCTTGAACCTTTGTAAGTATTTGATTAGCAGTTTTAAATTGTTAAAAGTACAGAACAGATTTGGTAGGAGTGTTTTGAAGATAAGAAAAATATGCACTTCAAACATCATAAAATTTATCTTAGAAGAGTAGGGTCAGAAGAATGCTTGGGAACTACTTGATAAAAAATGTGTTCTTTATCTGATATTCAATTATACCCTTCATAGTTGCAATACAAAAGTAAAAACAATAAAGGCTTTGATTGTGAAAAGCTTCCTAAAAGATTCCATTGACTGCTCCAATGCAATTCTTTTTATTTGTTCATGTTTACAATTAACATACATGTTCACACATGTAGTGATTAAATGGAAGGACATTAGATGTATGTAAATCCATATGGACATGTATGTGGGATCTTTTCTTTGATGTATAATGTATAGACAGAAATATTATTTGAAGCTTACATTTGTAATCTAAATTTAAAGTTGTTAGATTCTTACTGATATGATTAAGTTTCATACTCAAGCCATCATGGATAATCTATATGCTAAATTGAATATTTTATCTAATCCAATATATATATATATATACACATATATGTGTATATATATATATTTCTGTCTATATTTGTATGTAGATCTTGAATAGAAACTTTTCTTTTCTACCTCTCATAGCAGCTTGAAAATTGCACAACCTACTTTAGTGTTTCGATTTAAACAAGTAAGACTGGGAATTGAAGAATAATCAGTAATGGTTATCTGCCTTTTCCTATTTAAGAACAATAATGGCACTCACTCATCCTGAACAAGACTGTTAATTAATCATTGTAGCTATGCAGGTTGAAGTCCCAATGTTATCACCACTGAAGCATAGCAGTAATATAAACTCTGCTTAAGTGCTTTTGTTCTGTGAAATAAATCTTTGCATTACAACCATTGCTAATCATTTATTAAAAGTATAACACTCTGCTATTATCATACCGGATTGTGTTGTTTTTAAGCCATTTATTTGGTTTATCTATTTGCAAGCTTAAATTTAATTTGCTGAGGATTTTAAGCATGCAGTGAGTTTGATGGGAGGAATCTGGGTCATTCACTATGATAATACTCCCTAAGAAATAAAAGTGAAAACAGATTTAATCTCATGGGGGAGAAAAACTTATCTGAATGACAATCTAATTGATTACACAACATGTATTTGTGCTAAAATATAACTGGATTTTACTGTGGAACACAACTAAAAAAAATCTTAATAACACTGATTAACCAGATTAGTTCAAACAGCTAGAACTTTCTATTGATTTGAAGAGCATGTTCTCTAATTTGAAAGTTTAGGTAATAGCCTAATTTGCTTAAATGTTAGTTAGTATCTGCAAATAATTCAAGGGAAATTACTACTTTATAGTCCCTGGAGACTTAGAGTCCCAGAGGAAATAACTCTTTAAAAAAAAAAAAAAGCTTTTACCAGATACAAGTTGTTGTTTTTAATTCATACACCCTAAACAAAAAGGTCTTTGTTTTTCTTGTCTTGTTACTTCTTGAATATTTAAAAAGCAAGGAGCATATCCCATAACCCAAAGCAGACCTTGAACAGATGGTGACCCACATACTTTTCTTTATAGTACATTGATATTGTAGCTAAATTTGCTATGATAGAGTTCATGAGGAAACAGTATATTGCTAATTGTTAAATGGTAGACTGGTCCTATACAGAAAGGTGAAAGTTGTTTATTCCACGCCCCCCTCCAAAAATTACCTAAGAATTCTGCAAAGTTATTTTAATGCATTACACCAAAACAATTTGAAATTTCTTTTCATTTTGGGGAGAAGTATTCTCTCATTTCAGGCAATCAAATATGAGTTTATCATTCATGAGATGGCTGCTAATTTTTTTTCTTAGATTTTTGAGACAGGATTTCTTTGTTTAGCTCTGTATGTCTGAATCAGAATGGACTGGAAACCGGGAGACCTGCCTCCCAAGAGATGGAACTAATTTCATGTGCCACCATGCCCAGCACTACTGGATGGTCTTTTTGCTGCTGCTGCTGCTGTTGTTGTTAATTAATATTTATATATTTATACCCCAAATGCAGCCCCCTCCCAGCCTTCCCTTTCAATGATCCCTTTCCCATCTCGCATCTCCTATCCCCTGTGCCTCTGAAAAGGTGCTCCCAGACAGGTGTCCTCCAACCCTGGTGCATTAAATCTCTGCCAAGAGGTGTACCCTCTTGTACTGGGGCTAGATAAGTCAGCCCTATTCTGGAATGGATACCAGACTGGCAACAGCTTTATGGAGAGCCTCACCTCCATTGTTAGGAGACTCACATGGAGACCAAGCTAAATGCCTGCTACATAAGTGCCAGGGTCCTTATTCTAGCCCCAGTATATTCTTTGGTTGGTAGCTCAGTCTCTGAGAAGTAAGTTCCAGGTTAGTTGACTCTATGCTCTTTATAAGAATAGAGATAGTTTGATGTTTGTTTACCATTGTGATTTGAAATTGAACCACATAAATAATCACACTTGTAGTCAGTCAGCAATCATATCACTTAATAAATGAATTTCTGTGAGCAGTTAAGGTGAATAACTGAATAAGAAATTAATATTCAGTAATTTTACAAGAAATCAAGCCAACATATTGATATATTGCTGAAAATAAGATTAGGTAACAATATGTGAATGGAGTTCTGTCACTAAGAAATTGTGTGTGCCCTTCATTATTAATAACCTAGTATTTCATGATTATTATACGGCATATCCTATTGTAAGCAGAAAGAATATAAAGTCGTGTCCTCTCTTCTCAAGCTTCATATTTGTCCTGTAAGATTTCTGTTGCTGGTATAAAACCATAAGAAAAAAGCAACTCGAAAAGGAAAGAATTTATTTGGGTTACTGGTTAAAAATCTAAATCAAAGAAATCCAAGGTAGGAAGACAAGGATGAAACCTCAGGCCAGAACTGAACCAGAGATTATGGAGGAATCTCTATCTGACCTGTTTCCTGGCTTCCTCTGCTTCTTTTCTTATACAACTGGGAGGTCACTAGACTAGGGATGGAACATCTTACTGCAGCTTAATCCCTCCAATGTCAATTAGCATCCCACAGGCACGGTTAGAGCAGTCCAACAGAGGCAGTTTCTAACTGAGCTTCCCTCTTTCTAGGTATGTCAAGTTGATAAATCAATTTACTTATTACAGTATGCTAAGAGAGAAGATATTGTGAACAGATAATAAGAAATGACTTAATTTAGACGTTGCAAGTATCAAGATTTATATAATTATATAAATTGTTTCTTAAAAAAATCAGACAGGGTCTTGTGATGCAGCTCAGCGTAACTTTGAATTTAGGCAATTGTCCTGGCTCAGGATGTGTTGTCGAGTCACCATGCCCTTTGCAGAGAACTTTCTTTAACACTCTCAAAAAGTAGTGATTTTCCAAATATTCTATTATCATCATTTTCCACTTAGAGCACTAATTGATTGAAACTGTTACAATGATCTGACCTGAAAGAGCACATAGACATACACATACATATCTATATGTATATAAATATATACAAACATTTATAACCATACACAAATACACAATACACACACAACACAAACACAGCACACATATAAGTATACATATACAAATTTGTACAGCCAAACACAAACAAACACACACACACACAACACACAACACACACACACACATCACATGACGATTTGGAAAGTTTTCAGAATTAAAGTAAATATTACCAAAATTTTTGCTGACTTTTAAATTATAAATTTGCTTTTCATTATAAAGATTCTTCACTTAATATTCTGACTGTGTTTCCTGTTGAGAATTTGATATATTTTAATGCTTTTTGTATTTCACTCCAGTGATCTTAGGAATTATTAACAATTAAGAGGGTTGTTGAATAATAAAGTGCCAAGAAGCACCCACTCGATTTCTTAATGGTATTTGACTTCTAGCAAATGATCAGAATTCATGAAGAAATTGGAAACTGCCTGCTTTTGAATTTGTGTTCTGAGTTCATTAACAAGTCTAGCATTGGGCTCAAGCAGCCCATACTCTACATGTATGAGAATATATATATATATATATACATATATATATGTATATATATATATATATGTATGTGTGTGTGTGTGTATACATACGTGTGTGTGTGTGTGTGTGTGTGTGCACGCGTGAGTATGATTGGTACAAAGATTCATCCAAACTAACCTATCAATGAAGATATCATAGCAGTAAGCTAACCAAAACAAAATTTCAGAGACACATTGTTTAAATGTCAAGAATCTTTGTCTTTTGCTGAGTAGTTCAGTAACATAACTATTTTTTTCTTTTTTTTTCTTTTTTTTCTTTTTTTGACTTGAGTGAGTGGCTTTATTCTCAGTCCACAAAGAACAGGTTAGATTCATTAACAAATGGTGTGTGTATTAAGATGGTCTATCCATAAAGTCATTCACCAATTGTTTCAATGAACAATGAATCTGCTTGGAGGGTGGCACAGACATTAGGTGAGGGTAAGAATTTTGTTCATTAGCTGTAATAATTTGGAAAAGCATTCATCTCAGAGAAAGAGTAACTTCTAAAGTTCTTTTCTTCAAATCTGATACAAGAGTTACAAACATCAAGCAAAGCATTCAGTCTCACTCTTTGTTGTTCTCTTACAAGCCACCTCCAAAGTTAATTGTCGATGTTTCTTTTTGGTTTATAAATATTTCGGAAATATGTAAGCTGTTCTGAAAACTATAGTATAGTGTAAAAAACATGAAATAAACAATCTTACTAATAGAGAGGCTGAGATAGGAGAAGCAAGATTTCAAGACCCTTATGTTGTAACAGCAAGACACTGTCACAAACAAACAAGCTGAAAGTATATATAGATTGTACAATATTGGTCTTATTTCTCCAATTACCAAATTAGAGAGACCATTGGATGACAATCAACAATTTCAGGGTTTTTTGTTTGTTTGTTTGTTTTGGGTTTTTTGCTTCTTTTTTTATTAACTTTTATTGCATTATGATGAGAAAAGTTACATGATTTCAATTTGTCTGAATTTGTTAACATTTAAAAACATATTTTAAATAAATAGAATTAAATCACATTCTTGTTTCAATTTGTACCCCAACTCCTTCTAGAGACCCCCTCTTCAATACCTACAATGTCTTTTTTTGGCAATCAACAATTTCTAATTCCTCATATTTTTGGATTTCAATTGATTAGGATATGTTAGTAATATTAATTTTCATATTAAGAAAAAGTAATTGTCACTTCCTGTTGTTTTTGTTATGGGAGGTGAAATTAGGTTTGTGTGGATTTGTTGAAAGATTATTTTCTTGCTTCTTCTAGGATGTAGTTTTGCTCCTTACGTTGATGTTTTCTATCTATTATCCTTTGTAGGGCTGGATTTGTACAAATATATTGTTTGAATTTAGTTTTGTCATGGAATGCTTTGGTTTCTCCATCTATGGTGATTGAGAGTTTTGCTGGGTATAGTAGTCTGGGCTGGCATTTGTGTTCTCTTAGGGTCTGTATGACATCTGCCCAGGATCTTCTAGCTTTCATAGTCTCTGGTTAGAAGTAATTCTGATAGGCCTGCCTTTTATGTTACTTGACCTTTTTCCCTTACTGCTTTTAGTATTCTTTCTTTGTTTTTCGCATTTGGTGTTTTGACTATTAAGTGGCTGGAGGAATTTCTTTTCTGGTCCAGTCTATTTGGAGTTCTATAGGCTTCTTGTATGCTCATGGGCATTTCTTTCTTTAGGTTAGGGAAGATTTCTTCTATAATTTTGTTGAAGATA
>JADRCC010577237.1:8838-22783 GCA_019843855.1 Hylomyscus alleni
CCTCTGCCTCTGCCTCTGCCTCTGCCTCTGCCTCTGCCTCTGCCTCTTCAATGCTGGGATTAAAGCAGGAATGTCAACTTAGTAGCTCATCTTTAAAAAGTCTGAATGTCTGTTTAGGATTAATGGTTGAATACTTGGTCCCTATTTGGTGGAACTGTTCGGGAAGGATTAGGATGTATTGGAGCCCACGCTTTGTGGCTTCAAAGATTCACCATTTCCAGAATGTTCTCTGCCTCCTGCTTGTGGATCACAATGTGAGCTCTCCGTTGTTGCTGCTCTACCTTTGCTCCAGCGCCACAGACTCTAGCACCCTGGAGCTGTAAGCCCAGATGAAAGCTTTTTCCTACAAACCACCTTGTTCATGGTGTTTTGTCATGTCAACGGAAAAAGTAACTAAGGTACTGCACCCGCATGTCTCTGTCACTGGCTGGTGTTGATCTGTGTGGCTGCCAGCAGCCACTCATACAAATGGGTTTTCTGGAATGGGGGTCAAGGTCCAAATAATTTGGGGTACCGGTAATGCGGGAAGGGTTTGAAAAAAATTAGACCAACACATGGTATGCTTTCAGTCTGCTATCATTCATTGAATTCTCTTTGTTACAAGAAAACAGGTAGATAGGTAAAGCAAAACCCCTCCCCCAAGTTCATCAGCAACTTGGCCCAATCAGCAACTTCATCTTTAGTCTCTGGAGGCGGGACTTCCGGTGTGACTGGAACTTGGAGAGAGGCGTGGCAATTAGCAGAAGGTGGGCAGAGAGGCGTGGTTATCTGTGGCAAGGCGGGGTCTGAAGAATCAGCCTTCAGCTGTAGGAGGGTCACAGATCTGCAGCAGTGGTTCTCAACCTTCCTAGTGCTATGACTCTTTAACACAATTCCTCATGTTGTGGTGACCCCCCCATCCTAAATTTATTTTAGTTGCTACTTCATAACTGTAATCTTGCTATTGTTATGAAGTGTAATGTAAATATCTGATACACGACCCCTCCCCCCCCCAATAGAGTCACGACCAACAGGTTGAGAACCACTGGTCTAGAGGGTAACTGCTGGAGTGTTGTCCACATTCTTGGAACTCTCTGTCTTTACAATGAATAGTACAGAGACACACAAATAGTTACAGGGATGGAGAAAGTCTATTAAAGTGGAGACACAGGAGGCCTGGAGGTGTGCCATGTCTCTCCTGTGACCCAGCTCCAAGACAGAAGAAAGCAGGGACTGAGGTAAGGTCCCTGCTGACCTTGTATGGGCCCTTAATGCAGTGTCCTCCTCTCCCATGTAAGGAAGCAGGCTTTTTAGAACAAGCTGTCTTGGCTGAATGAAGCCCAGGTGTACTGTTGTCATTCCCCATACACAGTCTTTTGTGTGTTCATCTCTGGATTTTCCCCCTCTGCTGTTTTCCTGCCTTCTCAGGCTGTTGCAGAACAGGGTCAGCTCTTGGCTTAGAGAGTTGACCACCACTTGCCTCCTGGAAGGGTCCAGAGCGAAGACCGACCAGGGAGAAGCAAACTGTGACCAGCTAGTACTAGAAAGCCAGGAAAGCCAGTGTTTGAGCCCAGGGGCAAGGGAATTCACTGTTGACACCCACAGGCAGCTGGCCAGGCCCCTGACAGCCTCGCTGCCACCTCCTTCACAGGATGACAGCTGGAAGCTTGATCAGCCAACCCTTCCATGAAACCCCGAGTGACTCTGATCTCCATTCTAGGCATTTGCAGGAGGAACCAAAGAGGGCATGCCAAGGCCATCCTGCTTGGGGCTTGGCACAGAGCAGTCACCCACAAGTGCTCTGAGTCCAAAGGCGGATTCATAGGCCAGCAATTGAGTGTAGTGATGCTGTAACAGCACAAAGCCACAATGGCTGACAAGAAGCTGTCAGGGGCACAGCAGGTTTGTCTTCTCTCAAGGGCCCAGCCTCTATGGGTGCTGTTTTTAGAGTAGGACAAGAGAGACAAACGGTGGGGTTTTTATTTTTAACTTGGACTGAGCAGTCAGATGAGGAGACCCTGAGCTGTGAACAGGGGCCCCGGGCTATAAACACATTCATCCTCAGTTAACACCTCCAAAGCTCGAGGTTGGCCAGCAGCTGCATATGTTGGCAAGTCCTGTTTGTAACACCACACTCTCCTTTGCTTCCCCCTAAGAAGAAGCAGAGTGTCCTATTGTGTACTTAGTGATACAGAGCTGAGCTGTGGCTCCCAGGCAGCAGGAAGGAACTTCTCCATTGATCCTACTCTCTGGACTTGCCCAGCAGTGTGACCCAACAGAAGTCTAAGTGGATGCAGTGTGCTGGAATGTTTAGTGATTTGCCTATAGAATCTGCCCACCCCTGAAGAAAAAGGACATGGGTTTTATGTTTTACATTTAAGATGTATTTTAATAGCCTGTACACATCATACAAACAAAAAGATCCAAGCCAGTGTGCAGAGAAGGGACCCTTCTGCTTCTGTCTGTCATTTTGAAATATATTTATATGCATTATGTGTCAAGATGACATGGGGGACGGTGTTTGGACGCCACAACATATGCGTGGAGGTAAAGGAAGATTTTTGTGAAGTCATTACTCTCCTTTAAGCAGGTTCCAGGGGCTCAAACTCAGGTCACCAGGTTTTTGTGGCAAGTTCCTTTATCTAATGAGCCATACTGCTGGTCCTGGCCTCTGCCTCTTGAAAATTTGTTTTTCTTCCACCGAGGGTCATATTTCCCAGGATCTGATGGAGCTATTTTTGACACACAAGGTAGGACACTTCAGTTTGTTACATGAGGGATAGTGAGCTGTGCCACTGTTTATTTAACCAGTTTCAGAATGTCAGACATTCGGGGCTGTGTTTAGTCTTCAGTGAATACAAACGATGCTGCCTAAAGAGCTTTCTGGGTGCAAAAGGCTCACACCTGCTTGAGCATACCTTGCTGTCAGTTTTCAGAAGATGATCTCTCAGTCTCAGGTAGGGGATTAGCCTCAGTAGTTTTGATAGATACTGTCAAATCATGCTCTGCCATAATTATTCCATTTTATAAGCAAGCAGCAGGCAGAAGGATGCAGTTTTCCAGACATTTTGGATATGGCATACAGGAAAATTTGACAGTCCTGAAGGCGGATAGTGATGTCTTGGTTTAGGTTTCAGCTGCATTCTCTTCCTTCCATTCTGTAGTGTTGAGCTTCTCTCTTTTTTTTTTTAAAGACTTATTTTACTTATTTTATGTATATAAGTACACTGTAGCTGTCTTCAGACACACCAGAAGAGTACATTGGATGCCATTACAGATGGTTGTGAGCCACCATGTGGTTGCTGAGAATTGAACTCAGGACCTCTGGAAGAGCAGTCGGTGCTCTTAACCACTGAGCCATCTCTCCAGTCCCTTGTGTCTCTTCTAATGCGTGCGATATTGTACTTCAGTCTCCACGCCTTGGGTACCAGGATGGTCGCGTGATCTAAGGTGTCACATCTCATCAGCTCAATTCTCTGCCTGTGTTTGTGGTTGTTGCTATTGTTGGATTATTTTTCAATTGACTTATTATAGTCTTTAAGATAGGAATTTTGTGGGTTGTCTGAGATACTGATTTTAATTAACTTGCAGGTGGATTTGCATGTGTGATTCTGATTGGTTTGGCCCTGGGGACCGTGATGATTGCCCTACAGTGTCAGCTTGAGTGGATTTCAGTGTGACTCTGAAGGTGTTTCCAAAGAAGTTTAGCTGAAGAGGGAAGACTCACCCTGAGTGTAGGTGGTACCATCAATGGTCTGGGATTCCAGACTGGATACAAAGAGGAAAGGGAGACAGAGTGGTGGGCTGGCAGGGTTACAGGCATACACCATCATGCTTGGCCTAAGTAGTCCAAGGGATTGAATCCAGAGCACAATGCAGGTTAGATCTGAACCCTGTGAACTGGCTACTTTCCTGGTCCTAGCCTTACACTTACACAAAGAGAAAAAAGTCCAGTTTTAAATTGCTTTCTTTCTGGTAGTTGTATATAATGATGGGCTTACAGGTGAACATCTTCTTTTAAGGGAGGCAGGGAAGCAAAAGCTAAGACAGAAAGAAAATGGTTCCAGGGCTGGAGAGGTGGCTCAGCTGTTAAAAGTACTTGCTGCTCTTGCAGGGGGCTCACACTCCATCCACAGCACCCACATCCCAGTGGCTCACAACTGTTTGTACTTCTAGCTCCAGTGTATCTGATGCCCAAGCGTGCCCACATTCACATGCATGTACATGTACATAACATGCAGACACACAGACACACAGAGAAGCAAAATAAATCATTAAGAGAAATGGAACTGATATCAAACAAAGGCACGGTATAGTGTGTTCTGAGAGTCACAGTTGGTCTCTTATGCTGCTGGAAGCTCCATGCTGCCTGAAGTAGTGACAGGAAATGATTACATCAGCCTGGACCAGATGGGGATGTTCAGAGGCTAAGGCACCTGTCCACACACACTGCATGGGTGTCAGGTTCCAGAGAGGCCTGATTCAGCCTTCTAAAACAGCACATCTCCTGCCTCTCCCTGACAAGACCATGAGGAAGAAAATAAGAAAATTAGTGTGCCCAGATGACTTGGACCCTTGGGGGAGACTCAAGGCTTCCAGTGGGCATCAACGGGCAACTGGGAAGATGGAGGCAGGAGGATCAGAAATTCAAGGTTATTGTTGGCTTCATAGAAAGGTCTGGACCAGCCTCAGTTGTGTGAGACTCTGTTTTCAAATAAATAAATAAATACAATACAATACAATACAATACAATACAATATAATAAAAATGTAAAAGATGCATTTCATTTTACAAATGTAATGTGATCAATTGCTTGGAGACACACACACACACACACACACACACACACACAGCATCTCACTGAGTTAATAATCTCAGTCAGCCCTCTTGACAGCCCTGGGAGCAGGAATTATGATTTTCTTCAGTGAATAAGCAAGGAAACCAAGCACAGAACTTGATGCCACAGCTAGTACAGGAACATGTGTGTCAGGCCTGGCATGTATAACAGTGCAGGCCCACCTACACTGTGCTCCTTGACCCTGAACACTTGTACTTACTGTCTTCTCACCCACAGCTACAGTTTGGCGGTGGTTTAGCCCCTAAAGGTTCATGTGCTAGCTTAGTGTAGAGGTGCTGAGGGGGAGGGGCCCTTAAGGAGTGGAACCTAGAGGTGCTGAGGGGAGGGGCCTTTAAGGGGTGGGGCCTAGAGGTGCTGAGGGGAGGGGCCTTTAAGGGGTGGAGCCTAGAGGTGCTGAGGGGAGGGGCCATGCAGAAATAACATTCAGGGTGCAAGGCAAGGCATTGCACCAAAGATTAGAGCGACTTCCTGTGTCTACTCCTCCATCCACGGGCCTACAATGATTTAGGGCCAGGACGGCAAGTCGCCTAAGACAGAGGCTGCGCCGACAGGGGATACCAACTTACCCTGGGCCTTTTATTTTTTTAAAGATTTATTTATTTATTTTATGTATATGAGTACACTGTAGTTGTACAGATGGCAGTGAGCTATCTTGTGTGTGGCTGCTGGGAATTGAACTCAGGATCTCTGCTGCCCTTCTCTGCTTGCTCCGGGCTCTGGCGTAATACACTGTAGCTGTCTTCAGACGCACCAGAAGAGGGCGTCAGATCTCATTACTGGTGGTTGTGAGCCACCATGTGGTTGCTGGGATCCAAACTCAGGACCTTCGGAAGAGCAGTCAGTGCTCTTACCTGCTGAGCCGGCTTTGCTGCGCATGTACTCAATGATGGGCTTGACTGTCGTGCCTAGGATTCTCTCTTGGGCCGAGAGGTGTGAGTTGAGTGCTGGCAGACACTTAACTGTAGAGAGCTGCGGTGTGCCACGCCCTGAAATGGCGCTGGTTCCCGCCTTCCCCTAGCCCGAAAGCAAGTGCTCTCAGATAATTAAGTCCTAAAAACACAAAATAAGTCCAGTTTGTAACACAAACTAGCTGTTTGTGTTCTTAAGGACGGATAAGATATTTGCCAGTAGATATTATTCCACAGGTATGATTTATCAACACACCATGAACATTCTCATGCAAGACCATGTTGTTTGATTATGCCTCAGTCCTGTAATTTTTTAAATAAAAAGGGAGGAGCCTAGTGGGAGGTAGTTAGGATGTGACTGGGTCAGTTCTTGTAGGAACAGGTTGCTAGATGAGACCATGAAGCCATCTTTGAGCCCCTTTGCTGTACACTTTCGACACAATGTGCCATTTGACACAATGACCTCGCCAAAGCCAGTGCTGATGCTCTGCTCTTAATAGGGTCAGAACTGTGAACTGAATAAAACTCTTTTATTGTCTTTTTTTAATATTCATTTATTTTATTTATATGAGAACACTGCAGCTATCTTCAGACACACCAAAAGAGGGCGTCAGATCTCATTACAGATGGTTGTAAGCCACCATGTGGTTGCTGGGAATTGAACTCAGGACCTCCGGAAGAGCAGTCAGTGCTCTTAACCGCTGAGCCATCTCTCCAGCCTCAACTCTTTTCTCTAGAAAGTGTTCTACCTCCAATATTCTGTTATGATAACACAAAAAGAAACTGTGGAAGTCACTCGGAGGGAGACACGTTATCTTACTATTTTTATTTAATGGGTTTGGCTGTTTATGAGTTTGAATGTCTTTCTATGTTATATAAATCATTTGTCTTGATTTTCCTGCTATCTTTCCCCATTTTCAATATCATCTTCTCTCTGTGTGTGTATGTGTATATGTGTGTCTCTCTGTGCATGTGTGTTTGTGTGTCTGTCTCTCTGTCATATATACTGACTAGTTTTCATACCTTTACTGTGGTTTTCCAGTTTCTGAGACGTTTTAGATAATCTCGAAGTGCCCCTCCTGCCTGTCTCTCAGGTGCTCACATTGTAGCCATGAACCTGCCGGCTCAGCTTGTTCCCATTATTTTTATACCTCTTGCATCCCTCCCACATAATGACAAATATTCATTCCTATCTTTAATGTAGGAGGTGGGTTTGTTTTCCGCATTAGTCCCTTTTTCTGTCTAGAAGTTATTGACATTTTTTTTCTTCAAAAAGTCTCCTCAGAAGGACATTGAAAAGCACGCCTGCATCCTTTCTCTGTTCTGACACACTTGTAACCTGGACGAGTTCTTCCTCATCATCCAAGTGACAAATGTGTCATGTCTGATATCTGGACCAGAGACTCTGAGGATCATACCAACAGAGACATGAACGCCCATTAAAGAAAACCACATCAGCCGGGCAGTGGTGGCGCACGCCTTTAATCCCAGCACTTGAGAGGCAGAGGCAGGTGGATTTCTGAGTTTGAGGCCAGCCTGGTCTACAGAGTGAGTTCCAGGACCGTCAGGGCTACACAGAGAAACCCTGTCTCGAAAAAACCAAAAAGAAAAAAGAAAAAAAAGAAAACCGCATCAGCTTTTAGAACTTACCCTCCAATACCGAATGCCATCAAGCCCATGGTTTCTAAATCATTGGATGGTTTTGTTCTCAGGGCCAGAGAGTTTCACTAAACTTCGTCGAACACTTCGGTATAACTGTCAGTCGCACAGACAGTGCTTGGTGTCTGGATTCTCAGCCTCCAGTGTAATCGCGTTTGCACCCCCAGGTGTCAGAAAATTCTCCCTGACCCCTAACTTCCAACCCTTAGCATGTTGGTGTCTTAGCTTTTACAACGTCATTGTTGAACTTGACTGCTTTTCACAAAGGCAGCTGCCCAACTAACCATCCTCAAAGCAGTACATTCTTCTTGCATTTTTAAATTCTCAATCTTTTTCTTAACACATGTTACAACTGAATGCTTATTGGTGTTGGTTTGGACTTCCGTTTAATCCTGTTAAAACCAGTTTGAGTGAGTCATAATCTGGTGATTCATTGATTGTCCTTCTCTGAATCTGCTCACCCTCACATTTGACTCCTGGGCTTTCATTTTTTTTCCCCTGAGACAGGGTTTCTCTGTGTAGCCCTGGCTGTCCTAGAACCTACTCTGTAGACCAGACTGACCTCAAACTCAGAGATTCACCTGCCTCTTCCTCCCAAGTTCTGGAATTAAAGATGTGTACCACCATCCTGAGCTTTCTACATTTTTATTTATGACCTTGAACATCAAGTTCACAGTGAGAAAACTGAGGCTCAGGGTGGTGGGGTGACATGACCAGGGTAGTGGGTGACGTGACCAAAGCCTCAAGACTCCAGTGGGGATCTGAGCTGAGCAGTGATAAGGGTCTGTGCACACGGCCAGAGCAGAGTATCACTCGACAGTGACAAGGACACTAGTGTCACACCCAACAGTCCACTATGAATTCACGCACCTGACTCTCAACACCCTAGCAATACCACCAGCCAATCCATTTCCTAACATCTAAGGATCTCCAAGGACTCCAGCAACACTGCTCCGGAAAGACCAAGGTCCCCAGCACAGATCTAAGAGTCTCCAGTGAGCAACTTCAGAGTGTTCAGGGTTCTAGCTGGGCATCCGTTTCCATTCGACTGGGAATCCTTTTTTACACTGTATTTCGTCTGGTCCATATTTGTCCATTTCAAAAATGAGGATATTTTGAAAAACTTTTTTCACTGCCTTGATGAAATTTAGTTCAGTTTAATCAGTTATACCCTGTTTAATAAACCTGTTTTAAAATATGCAGGTTTGTGTGTATCAAGCCCATGCGGTCCTCTGTGTTCTTTCTGAAATGTTGTCCATCCTTTTGGCTAATAAGTCCAAAATAGTCCAAGAATTCCTGTCAAGCATTCACTTTTTGGAAAACTCACACGATTTTGCAATTTTGACAGTTTTTTCCAGGAGTAGACTTCCCCAGGATTAATCAATCGTTTTACATCTAAGAGCCGCTCCGAAGGCTTTCATAGGTGGTCGGTTCACCTGCTCAGGACCTGAGTAGCACCTTGCTCATCTCCCATCACCTACGGTTTCTAGCTCATGTTGAGGGGGGAGTAGGGGGGCTTATGGAGGATGTATGCTATGTGTGTGTGCATGTGCGCATGCACATCTGTGTGCCTGTGCACTCACGTGTGCAAAGAGAAGAGAAGGATATTCAGTGTCCTTTTTCTATCAAGCTCCCTTGAGACAGGTCTCACAGAGACCCGGAAACTCACCATTTTCTAGCAGGCCCCAGAGATCCTCCCAACCCCCTCGGCCGGCCTTCTCTTCTAGGACCTAGACCTTCTCTTCTAGGACCTAGACCTTCTCTTCTAGGACCTAGGACCTTGCCCTTAGTTCCCTGATCTACGCTGTGTGTGACAACGGGGTTTCCCCCTGGGAGCTGTCGTGAGGACCATCGGCTAGCACACCGCTGTAGTTCATATTGCTATCATATGTACATGACATTGAGAAGCTTTGAAGTCATAGTGTGATGATGACCTGCTGAAACAGGTTTTAACACACTGGGGATTCAAACCCAGCTATTCACACCTATATAACAAGTCCACCGTACCCCACCCTGCCTTATTTTTTTGGATACAGGACTCATAGTTGTCCTGCCAAAAAGAAACTTTGACTCCGAGGAAGTTTTCTCATGAGATCCCCACCAAGCAAAGTGTAAAGACACACTGGCTAGCGGCACAGCAGAGCAGTTACCATCAGCAGGACTCCTGACTGCCTGACTCTACCCTGCTTCTCGTGGAAGCCAGAAGGACGTGCAGACTGTCCCCACCCCGAGGGTGACAAAGCTGTGATGAGGAGAGATTCCAGAATGTGGACCTGGCACCTCAGTCTGAGAACTGGTCCTATGACTAACTGAGTGGAGGAACTTTACTCTTAAAGAGGAGCCTTCCCCACCATGCCTGCTGCTACTGCAGAGGCAGCACTTCCCTTTACCTACAGCGCCTGACAGACGTGAGGGGAGTGGATGTGGGAGAGCCCTGAGCCACCCCCACAGTCCCTGCCTTCCCTTTTACTGCAGCCTGTGCATTCTTGACTCTTGTCTGACATCTCCCACCCCGCTTCACAGTCTAAGAGCTGGTAATTAATTACTCTTGACCTTAACCTTTGACCCCACCCAGTCATCCAGATGGGTTCTCCACACCTGGTAACTGACCTTGGGGTCACCTCTCCACTCTGCCCGGTTGCCCTTGCTGGGCTGAGTTTTAGGTTTGCTTGTCTTTCTCAGAATCAGGTGATTCTGATTTTCATCTGATTCTTTTTCCTCCCCTACTCTGACATACTTTCTCAGCATTTGCTTCTCCCATTGGGCCCAAGAATGGAGATCCAGGTACGTTGTCTTTGAATCAAGATGGAGAGGTGTCCACAGAGCTCTCTCCCTGCCCCAGCTATCCTGAGCTGAGCAATGTGGTAAAGAGTTCTGTCCCGGGCTGAACCCCGGGCTCTCTAGCTAGGCAATACAGATTCCCCTTGATCCCGGGGATTCCTCCAGGGAGCCTAGCAAATTCCCTGAGCTGCTCCTTCTGCTCATGTTCTTTAGCTGATGCTCTTGTGCTGGGCTCTCTCCTTGTGGTTTTTTTGGATTTATGTGAGCTTTCTGCATTCCTCCCTCTGAAGCTGCCATTTGAACAGCTCTCTGGTCACCCTGGCTAGTATTCTCCAGCTCTTCTCCCATGTTGGCGGGTACACCCTGCTTCCTGCCAGGACCCTGCTGTTCTGGGGGTGGATCTGGGCTGGGCTCCAGGAGACAAAATTCCCAACTCTGACTCCATCCACATGCCCAGATGTTCCTCTGCCGATTTCTCCTCTCTTTTCTCTTCCAAAGCCAGGGAACATCTCTGAGTGAGAGAAGGCTCGGAAGGAGCCACAGCAGTCATTCTGTCCATTTCCTCCCAAAAACATTGTAGCAAACACAAGTGTGGGAGTGGAGAGCAGACTCCTCCCAACTTGGAAGGGTCTCCCAAGCCACTACGGCAGGCCTTCACTCCCATATCGTCTCTCACCATTTGGTAGGGACTGACCTGGCTATAACATCTGGGTTCAAGAAGACTGTGCTATGAGGGATTCTCAATGCTTTGGGAGCTCAATATTTTACTGGTCTGTAAGCCACCTGCTATTTCCGTTCCAAGCTGAGAACCTAGCCACACATATAAGAGTGTGTTCGAAGCCACACTTGAGCAGGGCAGATTTGAGGATGAAATCCAGGCTGTCAGGCCTTTCCTACTGGCGGCTTTTAAGCTGAAAGCTGATCTCTTATGAGGTCAAATGACTGCTTGCCTCCCAGTCTGGGTACATCCAGTATTCAGTTATCAATACCAGAGTGCAGGAAACCAGGGCCTGGCTAAGGCAGACTGGGTATGAAGGCAGAACACAAATAGAAGCTGCAGGAGGAGCCAGCACACTGGGTGTGAACCTTGGAGACAGCAGAGCCAGAGCTCAGAGCCCTTGGCAATGCCAGAGGGGGGCCCTGCAGGAACTGCTGCTGGGGGTAGGGGGAGTGGAAGGATATTTCATGGGGCCAGAGAAAAGGAGTCCATTCCCAGGATGGCCTTAGTAAAGGGACAACATCTTGTTTTATTGAAAGCCTGTTGCTGACTGGATAAGCAGTCTGCCTGCTGAGTGGGTAGGGGCCAAATATTACTGTGGATAATTCAGAGCCAGTGCTGGGAGTTGACATCCAACCAGGAAGCAAATGTTTGTTTGCTTTTTTCTGATGTAGAGTCAGTCTCTCTCTCTCTCTTTCTCCCTCCCTTCCTCCCTCCCTCCCTGTCTCCCCCACCCCAATCTTGAGCTTGAATCTACTGTGCATGGTGTGTGTGCATGTATGTCTGTGTGTCTCTGTGTGTGTGACGTTATGTACACTTGCGGGGGGGGGGGGGGGGGGCTCACCATGTGACTCTCTCCTGTGTGTGACATTATGTTCACTTGCGAGGGGGCGGGGGGGGGGGCTCACCACGTGACTCTCTTCTTCCTGTCCTCTACTCCCTCTGCCAAGCACCTCAGCCCCACCTTTGCCCTAGCTTCCTCAGTCCCCGCTCCCTGGAAGACTTGAGCAGAGATGACCCAGACTGTGGCCTGGGGTTATTTACTGAGAAGCCTAGGGAGAAAAGGGACACGGGCTTGTTTATATCTTCTAAGTTTCGTTTCGAAACTACCAAATCCATCCCTTTCCAGATCTCCATTTGTAGGTCAAAAAAAAAAAAAAAAAAAAGAAAAGGAGATTCATTTCAAAAGAAACCAGGAGAAAAGCTGCTTTCTTTGGCAGCAGTTTGTGATTATTACTAATATTAGGATTGTTTAAGGCAAGGGAAGGTAAAATGGTAGTTTTTTTTCTTCTTCCGCTGTCTTGGGAGTCAAGAGGGCAAATAGTAATTTCAGAGGAAGATGGAAGCCATCATCTCTTTAGCTCATGTGATGTCTTCCTGGGAACTGGGAGACTGAATGAGTTTTGTGTAAACTCTTATAATCACTTTTCCTGCTAAGGTTTTAGGAGACTCTCAGCCTCCCAATTGGCTGTAACTTTAAAGTCACCCAAATTCCTTCCACTTTTACCAAAAAAAAAAAAAAAGATTATTTATCCAGATTTAAGCTGAAAAAAATAAATGAAACAGTTGATGGCACTGGTTGGTTGGTTGTCTGAGGTGGCTTATTTAATTCTTTGGTAAGGTGAAGCCAACTGCTCCCATAAAAAATACACTATGGCAATCCTTTGGCATCTCTGTAACCCTGCTTTCAAATAACAAACTGAGTGAAGAGTCAGAAAAGGGTATAAATTCTTTTAAATTAATAATTGTAATGTATAGGTCAGAGAGGGAAAGGGATTCTAAGACAAGGAAAACATACAGTGTACCTTACAATATCTTACTTCATGTTGCAAGTAAGAAGTCATATTGTGTGTGTATATGTGTGCGTGTACATGTGTGTGTGTGTGCATGTATGGATGAGCATGTATATGCGTTTGTGTGTATGCATGTGTATGTGTATGCAGTTGGTATAACTTCATTATGCCGAGGGCCATCACACAAGGTTCATACTCTAATTCCTAACCGTTGTCCCAAGTCTATCTCCCCAAGGCTGCTCACCCATTGGCCATATCTCAGCTGAAGGTCGGGATTCAGTCTCCAACAGAAGTCTCTGATTCGAGGGTTAGGATCCTGGGGAAGGCTCTCCAGCCACAAGGCAGATCATGGTGGCTTCTCTCCAGGTGTGCAAAGCAGGGCAGTGCTTCGGACTCTATTTCCATGCTGGCCAGTGGGAGTCAGGAGGTTCTAGGATTGTGCCTGGTGGTCTTGAGTAAATGCTGTGACTAAGTTCTGGTTAACAGGTGCAGCCTTGGGTGTAGTGGAATCCTGACTAAGCTATTTTTACATGTCTGAAGGGTATTTTTTTTTTTAACTATGCCTATTACACTTCATATTTGAACATTCAGTTTATTTTAAGAGGAGATGGCTCTGTGGTTAAAGATGCCTGCTGTCAAGACTTCGTGGAAGTCTTTGAAACCATAGGGACAAGCAACAGGGCACAGAAAAGAGAAGAGGGTGGCACATTAAGCTCAGCCTATCTTTTCTAAACTTTGTCTGTGAGGTTAAAAAAATGTTCAACAAATTTGATTTTTTCCTATCCTCTAGTTACCAAAGAGAAAGAAAACTAGATTACTGTGGTGAGGGAACGCACAGAGGCAGAATTCCCCCCACCCCCCGCCCCTGCTTCCCTCAGCGGGGCACGGGGCTCTATCAGCTGGCAGAGTGTGTTTTTCTAGTATGTCTTTGCTGGTTGATTTAAACCACTAACTCCAAGTTTTTAATATAGCACTTTCCGTGAGTCACTGGGCGGAAAGCCCATCCCGAGGCAGGCAAGAGTCCAAGACAGAAACAAGCAGGATCCAACTACAAGCTGGAGAGCACAGCTAAACATTCGTAATTAAGAAAGCTCCAGTCACTCCAAGATTGCCTCCTTCTAGATAAAAGAAGGAAAATGTTATTGAAAACCAGGGTAAGGGAAGGGAACCTCTGAGAAAATGCTGACCAGCGGCAATACTAACAATCAACTTGCTGTCCAGTGGAGGAGTGGTAATCTGCTTAGCTCTT
>JADRCC010577238.1:0-10388 GCA_019843855.1 Hylomyscus alleni
ACACACACACACACACACACACACACACACACACACACACGCATGCACGCACGCGCATACATACATGCATGCACGCACGCACATACACGGGGGAGGGGAGAGAGAATAGTTAAGAATAAAAAGAAACTATAGCTATAGAGAAAAGAACTGAAAACTGGAATCAGATCTCCAAACTGCTGAGACCTGCACCTAAGTATGAGGGAGAACACTGACATGTATATAAAGTAGTCCCCTGAGCTGTTCAGACCCCACTCATCAAAGCAGAAATGGGGAGGAACCTAACCAGGATAGACTCTCAAAGGCCAGAAGACTGACTGCCACACCACACCATCATCACTAATTCTAGGTGATCCTATTAGGCAGGTAAATGCATTCCCTCTCAAAAAAAGCCCTAGAATATAGTCTAGCTGTCTTTGTAAATACACAAATTTTCAGAAAAACAAAGACAAAAATAAAGATGGTTTCTATTAGGCCAATGGAAGAGAAAAACCAAAGCAAATTCTTAATATAAAAGAAGAAACAATTACAACAGCAGTGAAATCCTTGAACAGAATATTCCAGAAATGTTTCAGACACTATATTTTACTTCATTGACTGCAGCTTCAGAAAAGGAATCTGAGTTGGCAATCCGCAGAGCAGGAACATGCAGGCAGGCCACTGCCAGATAACCTGGGAGAGAGTGATGGATCATCTGTGCAGCATACAACAACAAACGAATGGAAGACAGACCATCGGGCTGTATGTGCACGTATCCAACAAGATGTGAGCCCATCAGATCAAGAAGCCAGAGAGGAGCATTGCTGCTCTTTGCACATCAGCCTGCCCAGAACACAGCTGTAGTGGCAATTTTGGAATTTTTCTTGCTTTAAAAACACAGAAAAATGATAAAGATGTGTTTTTTGCCTTAATCCCAGGTGTAGGGATATGGGGCTGCTTTGGACTGTCTGCGGCATTTAACTATGGTTTGTCTCATGCTCTAGCAAAGGCATGGTTTTGCCAGCTGCGGATAGTTCCTGTGATTGTATAACGTTTGGAATTACGGGAACTTTTCAGAGGGTACATAAGTGCTAGAGTCCTGATAGGCAGGATTGGAGGTTGTTTGTCGTTTGGCTGGGGTTGGGAGTTGCAGCTTGTTAGTAGTTATGCTCAAAGAAGAAACAAAAGGAAAAACATAGATTCAGGTTCCTCTCTCTCCCTTCCAGCCTCCTTCCTCTCCTATCTAGTGATGGGGGTAAAACCAGGGGGATAAAGGGTACGGAAAAAAAAGAACCCACAAAGTAGCAAAAACCAGCTACCCACAACAGCAGAGAGTATGGATGGGTCACACTGATGCCCTACTGAGCAATTGGCCACACCCTAAACACCAACCCACTGCCAGAGTCACCATGCTTATAGTGACTTAATGATGGGTTATTGTGTTCCCCACCTCCACCCACACACCCTTCCCCTCATGACTGTCCCCCAGGATATAGACTTCTTCACTTGAACAGGCCCACAACGGTAAGAAACTTCCGTGACATCTCAGCCCACAGTCATCACTCTCTGCCAGATGTCTACATCCCAACGTCAGTTCAGTCCCTGCTGAAAGCCCAGTCACAAGAAGGATTATCCTGCCTGGAGACTTGAATTAAATGTGGCTGTAATGTTAACTGACTCTGGAGGACCTGCAACATAAAGAGTCCTTCTCTGGTTGAGTCTCCATACTCAGCCACAAACAGTGCCTTGATTAATAAGATGGCAAGGGGGATGTGATAGGTGAGTGAGACCATCAACAAGAAAAGAAAATGTGCAATGTGTGTTGGGAAAGAGGGAAAATATTAACAGAAACAATGGAACCAGGCAAGGTATGTGAGAGGGTGACAAACAAGGTGATGGCAACCAACACGCCTGCTGTGCATTTAGTTTTAGTTGAGGAAGGAGAAACACGTTAGGGACTCATTTGATCTGATAAATGAACGAGCACAATAATCACTGTGATTTATTAAGCGGGACACTACACTAAGTACTTTACATGCATTATCTCTTCTAATCCTTACAAAAACCTCAGGAGAGATTAACTTCATTTTATAAATGACCTCCTAAAACCAGACAAGTTACAGTACTTACCCAAGGTTACACAGCTCATAAATGTCAGGGGCAAGGAAAGGTTACAATGCCAACACCCTTCATCAGATGGCTTAAAGGCATTTGTATGTTTGCATGTGCATGTATAAGGGTGCACATGCAGACCAGAGGTCAACCTAATGGTCACTCCTCAAGACTCTTATGTTGTTTGTTCGTTCGTTTGGGGAGTCAGGCTCTCCTCACTGGCCTGAAATTCAACAATTCAGCTAGGCTTGCTAGCCAGCAAAACCCAGGACCTACCTGTCTCTGCCTCCCCAGCACTGGTATGAAAAGCTTATACCATCATGCTTAGCTATAAGAAAAATAAATAAAACATGGTTTCTAAGCCTTGGACTCAGGCCATTTGCACAGTAGACACTTTCCAGAACCCAAAAACTATTTTCTATATGTACAGGTTTTCACAAGATACATTCATAAATCCTCCTGTGAAATGATCTCTCAGATACAGTACGTGAAAAGCAGGCAAGTGTGCTGGGGTCCACCTCTAAAGACACAGAATGCTGCCATTCCTCTGAGGCTGGGGAGGCGAGGGGTCCATAGCACATCATTGATCAAATATTCATGAAGCTAAGAACCATGATCACATGGAACAGAAGGAACCTTGAAACTAAGGAGAAAAAACAGCAGAGTTTCTTGCGGCCACACACTTATATGGCAAAAATAGGCTAAGCTAATTGTTATTTTTCATAATTACTATTACATAGTAAAAACAATATTAGTACAAAAAAACAAAGTTTTGTGCCAGCAACATGGCTCAAGACATGCCATTCTGACTATGTGAGTTCAATTTCCAGAATCCATATAAAGATGGAAGAAGAGAACCAACTCCATACAGTTGCCCTCTGACCTCTACACAAGCACCGTGCCATGCATGCAACCACTCACACACATGAAATAGTTTTTTTTAAATTTCAAATTCTAGAATGAAAAGATAATTCCATCCCCTTATTTCCATCCCAAAATAAGTAAGACTTAAAAACAGCTAAGGTGGAAGGTGAAGGGAGGATGTAGCTCGGTAGAAGAGTACTTGTTGCATACATGTAAGGCCCTTGGTTCAATCTCTAGTACTGAAAGAAGGGGGAAAAAAGAAACAAGGAATAATATTTTTAAAAATATTCACTATTTATATATGTGTGTACATGTGTGTGGATGCCTGTGGGAGCCAGAAGAGGAAGTCATAGTGCCCAGAGTTATAGTTACCGCCAACTGTGAGTCACCTAGTGTGAGTGGGTGCCAGGAACAGAGCTCTGGTCATCTTAAGGATCCACAAGTGTTCTCAACTGCTGGGCCATCGCTCCGGCCATGAAGCATGCCTACCTGAATCAAGCATCCTTCTCAGCTGTTTCACCTGTAAAGGTGCCTAAAAAACAGTTCCCACGGACAAGGAGACACTTAGAAAATTTGCTGGAGGTAGGGAAATAAATGACAGTGTCACCTTCCCATCGATACAGCACGTACTACGATGACCAGCTGATAAAGCAGGAGGGCTACTTAGACTCGTGGTTTCAGAAAATAAAGCTCTGAGTGTGGAGTGGAACATCAAAGCCCTCCTCTGCATTCCCCTAACATACAAAGTCACATGCACATACACCACACACACACATACACACAGTGTTACTCTATGAGGAAAAAAAAAAAAAAAGGCGGGGTGGGGAGGAGGGAAGTGGAGGAAGGAAGGGGCTAAGGGGAAGAAAAAGAAAAGGGATTATTCCTGGTCCCTAGTTAGTCTGGAAAGGAGAAAGACAACAGCAAAACTCAAAACATATGATGACTAATTTCACTTGCAAGAATTAGATGGATAAAACTACTGTAAAGAATCAAAGAGGGCCAGCAAGACACAGCAGGCAAGCACAGGCACAGCAGGCCTACCAATTGAGTTCAGTCTCCCAGAATCCACACGGTGGAAAGAGAGAACTAACTCCCACAGGCCACCCCCTAACTTCCCAAGTGCACCTTGACATCCCCTACACACACATAAAATATATAAATAGGTGTAAAATATATGTGTGTGGGCTCCTCCTTTTGTCTGAAAAGCTTTATTACAATTTCACATTTGTATTATTATCCAAAGTTGTTGTCATACTCAGGAAGGATCTCCCTCAGCTGTAAGTGGTTTGAAAATCATGTGCTCAAAAAAGGAGCAAATCTGGAACATTTGAGCAGAAAGGGAAACACTAAAAACCAAATATGCAAGGGGGAGGGGGGGCAGAGCAGATTCAGGCTGCAGGGATCTATCTGCCAGGCTCCATACAGACAAGCTAAGAAATACCAGGACGAAGAAACGACTGGGGGATCTCCACTCTTACCAGCGCAGTTATCGAACAAACAAACAAATAAACAAAACTACATTTTTATGAACACAAAGACATCAAATTTTCAACTAGAACAGCATTCACACCTGATGCTCTAATTTATACTATATTTGTTATACTTCAAGTACTGTATGTACACATATTCAAATTTGAGTTCACTCCTTTTTCATGCACAATGATGTTTCAAATTTTTGTGAACATGCCTGTAAGCACTTGAATGTGCTGAATGAGTTCAATATCAGTGTTGTTATTGGGAGAATTTGACACTAGAATCAAAAAGATTACACAGGCCTAACCAGAAATCAATGGTACAAATGTGTTTATCAATCCATCTTTCAAAGGAGATTTTTGTTCTTACAAAGGGCCTATGAAGATAGCATGAGCTTTTTTTCAAGCAGATGAACAAAATAAGGCCAAAAACATAAGTTCTCTCAAATAGAGGGATTCTTTTTAAAATACCAAAATCTCAGCTTCCCACTCATCCATTCTCAGTGAGTAAACCATGTTCTCCCCCAAATCCACAGATTTGATATTATGGTAGATAATAATAACTGCCTCTGCTATTTAAAAGTTTTAAATGATTCTGTTTAAAAACATAAAATATTGGGAATGCAAAGACAAATACTATAAGCAGGCTGGCCCATTCCTTAACCACAGTCCATCCTTTTATAAACTAGTAACTCCTCAGCCATTTTCCACTAATATTACATTCACATTATTTTTTTTTAACCTTTATGCTTTTCTACTAGATGCAGTGTTCTTATTTTAAGGCCATCAAAGCTTATTACAGAAAATCAGAAAACAGAAACATGAGCAATACTTTCCAAGAGATGGAAGCGAGAAACCTGAATTTAGAGGAGACTCAGGTCACTCCTAGGGGTTAGTCAGTACAACACAGAACCTAGAGCAAGGGGTCTGATGACAGCCAACCCTCCAACAGATATCACGAATATAAGAAAACCTGTCTCAAACAGGGTAGAAGGTAAGAACCAACACTGGGTTGGACTCTGACCTCTATACCATCCCTGGGTCTTTCTAGCCAGGCAGCCTAGACTACTTGGCAAGTTCCACACCAGTGGGAGATCCTGTCTCAACCAAAGAAAAACGAAAAAGACAAGACAAGAAAAAAGGCATTCACAGTGCCTGGAGAACACTCATGGTTTGTCTCTGGCCTCCTCCACAGGCAGACACATTTGCACAAGCATGCATCCACAGATGTTGCATGCATGTGCATATACACATACATACGCAGACACATGAAGACACATAGAGAAAAGGGGCAATGTCCAATGCATTAAGAATACTCAGTAAAAGCATATTATATTATAATGTAGTGTATCCTATAATCTCACTTCTCAAATGTTTTGACTGTCTTCTCATCAATTAGAGCCTTTATATGTCCTATCTTTTTTTAATATCAATATGATGCAAGAGCAACTGTGAAAGAAGCTAGAAATAGGTAAAACCTCAGTATCCTGGCCTGGGTGACCTGTTGTGGACTAATCCACAGAGGAACAGAGGATTCCAGCCAAACCAGCTTCTTTCCCACCTTGAGAGAAAGAAGTCAGAGTAGTCTAGCGCTCTCCATATGTCCTGTCTAACTTGTGTTGTGGCAATCCGGGACATAATCAAGAAACCATGTGAAATTTTGCTTTGGGAGTAGAGGGTGCCAGTAGTATCTATCGTGTAACTCAGCTGAAAACTCAAGAAACAGCAACATACAAAGCAAATTAATTATAGCTTAAAAAAAATAAAATAAACTCAAGAGGCTAAAGAGATGAGATGGCTCAACAAATAAAACACCTACTGTGAGTGTCAAGAATGGAGTTCAATTCCCCAGACCAATATAAAAGCCAGTGGCCTGGCAGCCCACTTGTAATGCCAGCACTCAGGGAACAGAAGACAGATGCTGGGCGTAAATTGTCTGCTGTACTAGCAAACAATGGGGATAAATATCAAGGAAGAGCCTCCGCATCAACCTTTGGTCCCCAGATATACATATTCATGTGAGCAAGCATACACATACATGTGCACACACATATACATGCAAACAAACATTGAAAAGAAATATAAACTCAAGCTTTGAAGTTAAATTAGAATCTTAAATTTTCTATTTAGACATAGTTGCACAAGCCTGTTATCCCAACACTTGAAAGACTAGAAGAGGAGACTAGCGTTCACGGCCAGCTTGAATTAATAATAAGATCCTATCTCAAAAAATATTTGGAACTTACTATAAAGTACCTATGCAGAGTTGCTCAACTCTTCAAAGACCAGCAGAGCCAGAGATGCAGACCATCCAGGGCATTCCAACATATTTCAGCAAGACTCCATCAGGAGTTAGCGAGAAATCAGAGGGGAACACTGCTCCATCAGGAGTTAGCAAGAAATCAGTGGAGAACACTGCTCCATCAGGAGTTAGCGAGAAATCAGTGGGGACACTGCAAAGGACAGCACTAACCTTCTGCCTAGTTCATCACATTTCTACTTCCAAGTGATACTTTGAATCCTAAGGTGCCACTAGTTTCCCTGTGAAAGTCTTAACCTCCATGATTCCATGTACCATACAGCCCTTCCAGGGAACCACATACATGGCAAAAAACCCACCAGTTCCATGCAGACAAAGAGAAACAAAACAAAACAAACTATCATCATACCTTCATCATTTCATATTTCCTTCCTCACGGTGCAATGAATATATGAATTAACTGCTACTCACAATTATTAAATTACATTTTAGTTGAAGCAAATTATGTATAGTTACCAGCTCCAGTGGCACACACCTGTTATACAAGCCACTGTAGGGTGAGGCAAGAGAACCTCAAGACTTGATAATAGCCTGAGCTACAGAGCAAGTTAATGTCAGTGTAGGTAACTTAGTGAGACTCTGTCTAAAAGATAAAAAAGTACAGGAAAGGCCTGGAGATATAGCTTTAACAGAAAAAAGAACAAATAAATAAGGCAAAGTGTGGCACTTCTGTTTATACTATAATGAGCTCAAGTGTTGTAAGCATCTGCTTAAAACATTGTTTAAGGGCCAATGGTATCATTTCCTGTATATAATGAATACAGTATAGAATGAACAATATTGAGCTAACTACCACATGCTTTTTTTCATACTTTTTCCTAGTAAAAATACAATCTGCTAGCCAATGTAAAAGGGTAAAATACATTGTTGCTAGCTGTAATCACCACATTGCAACACTTGCTAGCTATGGTCACTATGTTGCAAAAATGGGTCTTTAATATATTACTCCTTCCAGCTGAAACTATGTATCCTTTAACCAACAAGTCTACAGTTCCACCTGCCCATCCAATGCCATTCACACTCAACCATTTTGTACTTTAGGAGGAGATCAATCAGTGCTAGATTACCTTCACTCACCACCAGATACTAAAATCCACCAATACTCCAGGCCCTTAAAGATAATAATATACTTACACATATAGTTTTTTCTAAAGGACTTAAATAATCACATTACTTATTAGGCCTAATACAGAATAAATATGATAAAACACAGTCTTAATATTATATATACTGCTTAGAAATAAGAGAGAAAAGTATGTGTGACTACCTGGTGAATATGCAACTTTCCATCTGTAGTTGTGGTTGGTAAGGTCCATGGATTTTACCATAAGCATTGCATAGATGACACTGGCAGCCAACAGTAAACCACAAGGTGACTGTGGAAATTTAAGGTTGGTACAGATACATTATTTCCTATCATTCAGCTACTTGATCTCACTCTCCTGTTCTTTCTTCAAGAAATTTCAAGTTCTTTCTTCATGAAATACATTTTTTAGTAGTTCCTCTAGCAAAACTCTATGAATGAGTTTGTCTTTATTTCACTCTTACACTTGAATGTTGCTTATATGAATTCAGATTTCTAGATCAATTATTTTTCTCCCTCAACACACTGAAGATATTTCATCATCTTTTATGACAAATACTTGCCATTTCAAGCATTTGCTTACCTTAGATTAGTTCTGTCTTCTTCTCTAGTGTTTCAACTACAGTATACCTAGGTATAAAATTGCTTGTATCTTTCTTCGGGTCCACTGTGCTTTTGAAATCTAAGAATTCATGAAAATTGTCCAGGGTCTGAAAAGACGGCTCAGCAAGTAAAAGCACTTGCTATGCAAGCCTGATGACCTGGGTTCAATTCCAGAACTCTCATAATGATGGGAGGGGAGAAAAGCTGTCTCAGAGTGTACATACACATGTACATAGTATGTACACCCCAGTCCACATACATAATATACAACAGCAAAAATAACTAGTAATAGTAATAATTTTTAAAATCTTGGCCATCATGTCTTCTAGTAGCATCTCCTCTCTGTTTTCTCTTTCTGGAAACTCACGGAAGATGATATTGAACTTTCTCATTATAAAGTTCATGAATCTTTACTACTCATTTTCTGTCTCTCTTTCCCACAGCACTGTATTCCACCCAACCAATTTCCTCAAATCTCCTTTAAGAATCAATAGTTTTCTCTTCAATTATATCTACTTGGCTGTATAACCCATCCATTGAGGTTACTTTTTAAAATTTAATGACCATAATTTTCATTTATAGAAATCTTGCTTGGTTCTTTCCCAGATCTGTGTGATCACTTTCTAATCTGTTCTTTCATCGTGGTCTGTTTTTATTTCCAATAAGTTCAAATAAAGTCATCCCTTTCATGACCGTATTGCAAGTTCATCTGTATCTGAGCTTCCTTTGCAAGGGAAAAAATAGGTAAAAAAAAAAAAAAATAGGGTATTCCCAAAGCACTGTGAGATCATCTCATCACCATGCATTCCAAATACTCAGCAGTTTCCTGGAGATTGTCCATAGTAAGAACATATACCCAACTCTGCTTAGTCCCAGCACGCTCATTCTACCATCTGATACGTTCTGTTAGAATCCAGCAATACTGTCCTCGAAAAGATCACCATTTCCCACCAAATCAACAAAGCCAGGAGCCTTTTTTTTTTTTATTTGTCTTTTTATCAGTCACATCTCTACAGTAAAAATATCCCAAATGTTCTATGCCAGTACCACTACCCTGTCAACTATTTGTCATTTCTATATTATCTCATCAGTTCCTATCACCACACTCTTTCCCCTTGCAATCCATCTGGTAAACCACAGCAAGGCTACTATTAGTATAATGGCTCTTTAGTCATTTCAATTGTTCACACTGCCACTTTGTACTACAGTGACTCATTAATCCTCAATACTGTGGGGGCAGGGAGTGAATAAAGTGTGATTCCTGTCTACTGAAGCGTAAATAGCAATAACAATGCCTAACACTTCCTGGCTGAATGCTATGTCCTAGGTAAGTAAGATATTAACACCTTATGCCTAATCAACTGATCCTCACAACATCTGTATGAAATAGGTAAAATTAATAAACAATTTTTCAAGGCCACAAAACAAGGTCTAGAGATGATTAAGGACTTGGAGATGGCTCCGTGGGCAAAGTGTTTCCTGCACAAACGTTAAGGGCTGAGTTTGTAGCCTTAGAACCCGTTTCAAAAGCCAAGCATGGTGGCAGGCATCTACAGTCCTTGTTCAGGGGAAGCAGATCCAATCAGTCTAGTTGACTTTGTAAGCTCCAATTGGTTCAGTGAATGACCATTTAAAAAAAAGAAAAAGAAAATTAAAATGGAAAGTGTTTGAAGAAGACACTCAATATTGACCTCTGGTCTCCACAAGCATGCACACACAGAGAGGAACGTGTATACAAGTAAACACATTATGCTAGCTAGTTTTATGTCCACTTGACCATAGAAAACCTGTGCACATTTTCTTAATTAGTGATTGATGTGGGAGGACCCAGCCTACTGTGGATGATACCACCCCTGGGCTGGTATTCTTGGGTGCCTTAGGTCATGGTGTTTTATCACAGCAATAGAAATCCTAACTAACACACACACATACACAGAGAGAGACAGAGAGAGAGAGA